>JAPDNY010000003.1:44302520-44338772 GCA_029375565.1 Gekko gecko | reverse complement strand
CAAGTGGAGACCCGCAAGAAACTTGCGGGATGGTTATCTCATTCGTCACACCTTTGCTTCCTCTGCTCACCCCTACCTCTCTCACACTATTTCTCCCCTCTGCCCCCCTTTTCTTACTCTATTTCTGCTCCATGCATGTGATTTCCTCTCTCTTTCTGATCTGTCATCTTTCTCTTTGTTTTTCTGCCTCCCCACTTCATCACTCTTTCTCTCTCTTTCTGCCCCCCACCCCATCATTCTTTCTTTCTGCCCCCAGCCTCCTGGCTGCTTTCTGCCCCCAGCCTCTCTCCCAGCCTCCTGCCTGCTTCTTCCCCCACTCTGCAGAGCAGCAGTAGCAGTGGTGGCAGTGCTCTCAGCCACCCACCTGCTTTCTCTCCCCCACAGCAGCAGTGGCAGCACTCTGGGAATCACAATGGATCTCCCAGCTACAGAGATCAATTCACCTTAGGGTTGCCAGCTCCAGGTTGGGAATTTCCTGGAGATTTGGGGGTGGAGCCTTAGGACAGTGAGCCTTGGGGAGGCAAGCAGCCTCAGCAGGGTATGATGCCATAGACTCAACCCTCCAAAACAGCCATTTTATCCAGGGGAACTGATTTCTGTCTCCTGGACAACAGTTGTAATTCTGGGTGATCTCCAGTCCTCACCCAGCGGTTGGCAATGGTGGTTCTCATGGAGGAAATGGCTGGAGGGTGGAGTCTATGGCATTACACCAGTCCAAAGTTCCTCCCCTCCTTAAATCCCACCCTCTCCAGGCTTCACCCCTCAAATGTCCAGGGATTTCCCAACCTGGAGTTGGCAACGCTATTTCCTTCCCAACCAACAGCCAACCTACCTTTATCTGCCTATCTGTCTCCTGTTTTCCATCTCCACCCCCCAGCCTCTACCTAGGAAAATTACAGTCTTTCTCCACAGTGAGGGCCAAAGCAGCTTTCATTATTCCCTCCTCCTTTTTATCTGCACAACAACCCTGTGAGGTTGGTTAGGCTGAAATATGTGACTGGTCCAAAATCACAAAGTCACCTTCCACTGCAAGATGGGGATCTGAACCTGGGTCTTGCAGATCCTACTTTGAAGCTCTAACTGCTGCACCTCACTGGCTTTCATAGGGTGGCTGCTGATGAATGGTAGCAAGCAGCTGAGGCTAGGTGAGTCATGCAAATCAGGGGGGACCTGGCAACCCTAGAATGCTGCCAGGCCTAGAGTGGCCAACCTGCAAATGTGCCCTGGAGACCCCCCCAGAATTACAACTGGACTCTAGACAGCAGAGGTCTGTCTCCCTGCAGAAAATGGCTGCTTTGGAGGGTGCACTCTGTGGCATTATACCCAGCTGAGGCCTCTCCCTTCCCAAACCCAGCTCTCATCCTTAGAGTCCACCACAAAATCTCTAGAAATCCCCCAGCCTGGCCCTGGCAACTTTTGTGAGGCCTGGCCCCAAGGCTCCCTCCCTCCCTCCCTCCCTCCCTCCAAGGCTGAAAGAGGCCTGGAAAGGGCCCTCCCCCACCCTTTGACTGACAGAGCTAGTTAGAAGCCCCCCCCCCAACGTTCTAATCTCTCACCGTTGATGCCTGGAGTTAGGTCCCTGCAGAGGCCATTTCAAGAGGCTTTTTGGGGAATTCAAGAGTTCCTGAAGGGATTTCTTCACTTTTTGGATTTTTCTACAAACCCAGGAAGTCTACTGACTATGCAGGAAAAGCTGTTGGGGGAGAGTGAGGCCCCTGTTGGTGGGAATAGGTATCCGCACTTTTTGGCTATTAGAATAAGGATTATTTCAGCAGTTAGCAAATGTACAGTACTAACCATTACATAGATAGCATCCCTTTTTTCACCCCTGCCTCTCACTTTCCATGCCTTCTTTAGTTGGTTTTCCTACTTTCAAATTGTAGATTGTATGCTCCTCAGGGCAGAGGATCATCTCCTTTTGCTTATGTTGCTCTATAAAGCTTTGTATGTATAAAGGCACTATGTCACATCCATGCAGTCTGAAGTTGTGGACCATGAAAGTACACTGCACTTCATGGTTTCATAAGCTGCGTATACACAGAACCCATGCATTTCCAATCCATGTGCTGCTTTTTGCAGTGTAATAAATGTATGGAAGAAGATAGAATTCTGATCCTCCTCTGTACATTGGCTACAGCATTCACTGTACATAGTTTCCAGTTCAGTGAAATGGACTATCAACAGCCAGGCAATTGGATTTTGGCCATTTCCTAGTTTAGGCCTTCAAAAGCCCAGGACAATAGACAGTGTGTTGCATTTGAATTGCAGACTTGTGTTCAAAATGCTATTTAACTCTGATGGGCAGCCTTGAGAGAGTCACTTACGGTCTAACACACCTCAAAGGATTGTGAGGTTAAAAAGGGACAAGAAACCCTGCACACTTTAGCAGAACAGCAAAACATACAATTTAAAAATTACTTAGACAGAAAGAATAAAGGACTTATATAGGGGAAAAAATGTTCCAAATATCGGCAAACGGATTCAGAGACTCAAGGAAGTTGACTGAGTCCACCTGCACAAACCCCTCTGAAACAGTAATCCCATAATTTGATTTCTATTTTGGAAATTGACTCTGTGTGTTTGACAGGAGCCTAATAATATTATTTATTTTCATATTGACATTACTTCCTGAGCAGTTTAACAAACAAATATTCACTAAGAAAAAGACATTTTCAGATAATAATGTGAACTGCACCTGTATAACAGCTTTTGAACTAAATATAGATTAATAATCAGTCACAACAATGCCATGATGATCGAGCTTTCCAACACAAGCTCCTCATGTAACACACCATCTAAAAATTATCCATGTGGTGTCAACACAGTCTATTATTAACACATTAGGCGAGAAAAAGGTTTCCTCTGATTAAATTAGTGAGAATATAATTCATAATGTAGTTGGAGGCTGCCTCATAATTTATGAATAGTAAATACTCTTGTGACTGAATTAGCTATGCTCACCAGCAAGAGAGAGAAAGAGCACAACCAATAAGACTTCAACCAATCAATAAGACTATTCCTGGCGAAAAAAAGAACAGAAAGAATTCTGTTTTGATGGCTATATTATTAATCACTTATATAGGCATTCACACTACCCAAAGTGCTTTACACTTCTTAGTGCATTTATCCTCACAGCTGTCTTGTGAAGAAGATTTGGCTGACTGGGAGTAACTTGTCCAAAGCTTTTCACTTGGCCTCACGGCTGAGGTAAAATTTGAACTTCAGTTTCCCACATCCCAATCCAACTCCAAAGCAGAATAAATCCAATCAAATCCACACTATAATGTCAATGACAACCACAACAGAAAGCAGGCACTAAAGATCTAAACAAGTAAGGGCCTCTCTGTGGTTGATTTTCATCTGCCATTCTCACCCACCAGACAGCAGCAATGCTGTCTAGAAGCAACTGCTGTCATGACCCACCAGCTCATCCTTTCCCTCTTGCTTACTTACCCACTCACACTGAGGAACCAGACAGAAGCTTCCGTACTTCAGCAACATACAGTTTATCTATTATTCATTCATTTACAACATTTTTATGCTGCCTATGGCAGAATGGGCTGGCTCTGACCTGCAGGCCCTATTCTGCACTGACTTCCAAGGGTTTTCCTCAACACCCAGAAAGGCGCTCGCGCTCTCTCTCTCTCTCTCTCTCTCTCTCTCTCTCTCTCTCTCTCTCTCTCTCTCTCTCTCTCTCTCTCCAGTAACTCACCATTGTAAGGATTACCCACTGGAAGGGTCAGGACTCCCAGCTTCCTTTCCAAGTTCTGAGGCCTTGCCTCTGTGTCTCTCACTGCCCAGCACCTGGTCACCACAGGGACAGTTTACTGCCTTGCACACCCCTGGAGGAATAGCCACTTGCCTACTGGCTGCCTCCCCCCAGTGCTCCTTTTAAAAAAGTGACTCCAAGACAGTTGAGGTGTATATGGTACAGAGAACCACTGCCAGCCTCAAAAGTTATAAAGTATTTATTAAAAAGAAAATGCTTACAAGCATACTTTTAGCACAGCACCAGATTGAGCAAGGGGGCCAAAAGTAATGGGTAAAATGCAAATCCTCTGTCCTTCTGTCTACACATGCCCTATTAGATGTTAAAATATAGGACAGGTGTCTTTAGCTTAAGTAATTACAAATCCCTACAAAACTCCCTTAAGCTCCCTCCAGCTCTGTAGGTCAGCACATGGTCAAAAATGGCTGCCTTCCCAGAGGAGAGGTCTGCATGCTCTTAGGGACTCAGCACCCAAAGAAAGAGACCTCCTTCCTGCTGCAAGGAGTTTTTATCATATCTGCTTCTCCTCTCACAGACCTTGTCAGGCCAAGTTAAGGAAGCTTTTCCTGAAGATTCTTCCTGGAGTCCCTCTAGCATTTCATTCCTCTAAACCGCTGTTCCCTGCTTAAAGGGGGAGAAGGGGGTGCTTGGCCATCCCATTGTCTCTAGCTAGACTCATTAGCATTTCTTAAGAGGTAGCTGAAATGAGCCTGGAAAGCCATTGACTGACATCCTCTTTGCCAGCCTGTTCTCTGCCCAGAGAGAGGGGGGAAACTTTTAAAACACAAAGTGGAGGTTTTGCTTATTTCAAACCTCCCAGGGAAAAACAGCATTTCTTCACACTGCCATTCTGCCCTTACAAGGGCCACCATGGCAGCTGACAATTTAAAGCATACATAATAAAACCACATTTTGTTGTCATGTCCTCCCAAAGACCAAGAGGAAAAAACAACAGTTGCTTGAATGTCTGCTGTAGTACAGATGAGGGGTGGGCCAGTGCAATGAGCCTAGGTTTGCCAGGCAGAACCTGGCAACCAGCAGAAGAGTGGAGGGTAGTATCCCAGGAGAAAAAATTAAAAAGAAAAACAAAGCCATATCTACTTACAGAAAGTTCTTGCCATAGTGTTCCCGTTGATTCCTTGAGCTACCTGGAAGTTAAAAAGCTAGCTCTAAAAATCACCAGAAATTCTATGGTACGAACATACAGTAAGGAGATGAGGCCTTATTTTTCTTTAATTTTTCTCCCATCACTGCTTGTAGCAGCAGCAAACAATGAGACCTGGGGGTGTGGGACCCCCTGCCTCCACTAGGGGCTTGATAGCCCTAAGCATACCCCAGTTGTTTCCTGATTATGCTGATGTTCTAATGCTGGCTCATCTCATCATGGTGATTATTACCATCAGACTTAGCTCTAGTCTACTAAACCAATATAAAATTACATACAAAGAGTTTCTGTGCACATCCCTAATAATAATATGCATGCCATACTGAACTCCATGGAGGAGGCACCACAAAAATGTTATGGCTTCAGTCCAAAGAAGTGTGCAATTTCTTTGTAAGAGCTTTTTCGCACCCTTGCCTGGTGGAAGCTTCCCTGTCCCCCAAATTGACCTCTCTAAAGGTCTAGGGCAAAAGCATGAACTCATTTGTTATGAGGATGGGAACTGACATAAACATGATTTTGTCAGGCTGGGCCATGTGCGCCATAAAATGTAATGCCAGGTACCTGAGAGTATAAAGGACAGCAATTGGTTAGCTCCAAGTTGGCGTGTCCTCACTGCAAGGCCCATGGGCTTGGGTGGGTGCAGAGGAAAACTTGTATGGGTGGGCTGGAGAGCCAGCAATGCAGTGCTAGGCAGACATTCCTGCACTGTGGAGGGGAGACAAACCTCTTCCCGAGCCCACTCCCGCAACCACTGCTGTAAGCCTGGATCCCAGGGTAAAAATGTGAAGCAGCTGGGTGTTGCGAGCTCCCCTCTGCCTCTGAGCTACCATGGAAGTTGACTGGGAAGATGAGTTGAACTAAGCGCACAGCTTACAAAAGCTGGGGGCAGCCCAGGTCCAAAGCCATTGTTAGCCTGATTGCGCGTTATTATGAATAATAACGAGGGGAATTATATTGATTATTAATAAGCAATCAGCTGCGAGAGCGAACACCAATGTATACAGAGGTCAGCCCCGCTGGGAGGAGTTGGTAACAGACCAGGAGACCTTTATGATTGAAAATAAAGTCTTTTACTGAGGTTTGCCACACACAAACAATTACACAAGCTCACACACCATTATTCAAGTCCTAAGAAATACAGAGAGAGGTAAGCACGTTTGCATTAGCAGGTAAGTCGTTGGTGGGTCATATTTACCAGTCGAGTCCTTGTAGAGCGTTCCTCAGGAAAAATGGAGGGGAAAGAAACTAAGAAAAATGGGGCCACGTGGTCTGACCAGCAGATTGTCACGTGGAAACTCGGCCTGCAGACCAGAGTTTAAAGATGGAGGTAAGGGTTGGGGGATAGCAAGCTGGACATAAGAGGGTCAAAGGTTCGATAGGGGTCGTAGTAGAGAGAGAGACCTGTGGTCTGGCATCCCCTTATAAGCAGGAGGGTGGGGGCTGGTTACCTCCTTGATTCCCGCCTCCTGGTAGTCCGTCCCTGAAAACACCCTATTGGTTGGAAGATGTAGGGGAGGTGTGTGGAGGTGTGCCTGAGGGATGGTCAATACTGAGAGCTAGAAACTTACTCATGTCTGACACCAGGTGATAGCTAGGATGAGTCATTCAGCCACTTCTATTGTGTTGTTGATGGCATTAGCCCGGCTGTTGATGGCTTTCAATCAGTAACTAGGCAACGATGAATAGACCCTGCCAGGCTACGTGAAGTCTTGCATGTGAAGGTGGGGGAGGAAAGAGGCTGCCTGCTGTAGAAGGAACTCTCAATGGCGTTTTTGGAGTTCCTATATCTGGTATTTTATCAAAACATGTTACTGTGCTTTGGTGTGTACTGATTCTATTTCATATTTCCTTTGCGGGAAACAGGCTGGTAACCTCTGCTGGGCACTGGAGCTGCTGGGCTGGTCAGGAGAAACGTCTCTTGCCTGGGTGCAGTCTCTGCTGGCATCTGGGAAGGTTACCATGTGGTTCAGTTCCTTACACACGCACTGGCACAGTTTATTATTTTATTGCAGTCCAAAAAGAGGCTAAAAAGCCTTGCAGGGCAACATTTCCCCCCCTTGGGACCCTGGAGACGTCAGGCGAAAGGGTCACACAATCAGGAACGGATGTCGTCGGGGCAGCGATGTCATCGTCCACTGGAGAGGGCTGTCACCTGGGTGCCACTGACTACTCTATCAATGGGACGGACTTAAAAAAAAAAACTACCCTATCAAAATGCCAAATTGCCTTTGGAACACTCCACACAACCCGGGCTGACAAGCATGAGCCGGGAGCTAGCTTATGTATTTAAATGACTAACAATACATTCATTATATAAAGTTAAAACAGGCTTAAAAACATGCTAAAAATCCTTGATCGCTAATAAAACTAAAAAGAAGTCTTAAAATTTTAGGCGCTACTAGAATAAATCATTAAAATCTAGGCATTGATTAAAGAAATACATTTAAATGCATAAAAGTTAAAGTGCAATCGAAAGCAAGTTAAAATCATTAGAATTGAAGTTTCACCAAAAACAGGTATTGTCTCTTTAAGAGAGTTGATTTCATGACGTTAAATGCAGGCATTAATTTATAAAAACACATACAATTTATATAGGTACAAAATCTTCGTCCTTCCTCACGGGTTGTTTGGTTTTGTAAAGTCTCTTATGCGCAAAAGCGCCCCATTCGTAACATGAGAGGAAGGCTCTCTATACATTGTAGCTATTATTTTCCATCGAGCTTCCTTCGGGGACCACGAGAGATCCCGATTTTCTTCGGCCGTTCGGCTCTGGCGGCTCTCGTCCTCCCTCGGCTCGGACACGAGTCAGTCCGGTCGAGGGGGAGGAGGGTAATCTGCATAACGGGGCGGGAATTCCCCCCCTAGCTTCCAACAGCACTTTGGGCGTGCGGTTTTCACCTGAAGCGGCGGCTATCGGAGCCTCCAAGCATGCGTGCCTTGAAAGAACACAGCAAGCCTGCAGGGAGGTCACCGATGCTCACATGGGGTACCTGGAAGAGGGTTGGTTAGTGGATCACCATAGACCTGAAAGAGGTTGCAATTTGGGGCTCTACTGTTCCCGTGGCTGACTTGATAATTCTCCCTCCCTCGGGGGGGAGGAAAGCATTGTGCTGCTTGGGCTGTCCCTCGAACCCAGGCGTCAGTACGAGGTTGGCGCCAGTAAACTCAGGGCTCGAGGAACAGCCTGCAGCCATTGGCTTTTTAAACGGGAGCCATGGTGCTCCGGAGGGAACGATGCCAGGTCGTACCTCTTTTAACCCAGGGGGACCCTTACGGGGGTTCCCCGATCATTGCAGTAAAAGAATAGAACACAATACACATGAAAAACAGGGGCTCCCCTGTCCCATAAACATAGACTGCGCCAGGGGCTTTCCTTTTATGGAATGGCTCATCCCTGGGGTTCAAGTCATTTACGGTCGGAGGCTCTTACATATGCAAAACTCCTTTCCCAAAAAGCATGCTGGGTAACCCGATCTTTTCCAAGAAGAAAAATTTATTAAAATAGTTAGAGACACTTTTTCAGAGGCGAACAAGAGCAGGGTGAGGCTAGGTAGAGTGGGCAAGGCATGGGCACCGATTGCTGGACGGCTACCTTTCTCCCTGCAACCGTAAGGGCGGAGGGGGAACAAGGCATGCCGAAGTTGGAGCGATTGTCGGATAAGCAACGCCGCCGGGCGTCTGCCGGGCGCCCTGAGCATTCTCCGCTGCTCTCGTAGCAGAGGGAGGACTAACACGCTCAGTGGCCCCAGGGCTGTTCTTCGAGCCCTGTGCCTACTCGCGCCATCACAAGGTGTTGCAGTGGCAGCGAGCATGATCAGACGCACGGGGAGGCCCATCCAACAAGTGCATCGAAACATTTTGTACTGACCCTCGGTTCGAATACAAGGGTCTACCTCGGGCTCTTTAGCCCACCCTTTTCTTGGTTAAAGAATAGAATTAGATACACCTCTGTTTGCAAGTGTCTACTATGCTGGGGAGGACCCAGTGAGGTAGAGAACTTGGAAAAGTGGGGGAAAGCTCAAAAAACTCGTTGTCAGAGATTGTCTCCCGGGCGGGAGATTCCGGGAGTTTCTGTTTGTCTCCCGGGCGGGAGTTGGCAAGCAGCTTTTTAGGGGGAAGGAAGGTGATTTACATATCGGGGTGGATGTCTTTTGTCTGCCGCAGGGGTCTATGGGTAATACATGAAATGGGGAAGTTCTGCACGCCTCGGGCGGTCCCAAGAGTCTTGGAACTGATTTTAATGTGTTTTTGGGCGGCAACCCTTTCCACTGGTGGTGCCATTCATGGATCGCCTAATTTCTAGGTGTCATCATGACTGGCAAAGTGGTTGTGGTTCAGCTCATGGCTGCTGCTAGCCAGATTCCAGCATCCATTGCTGACACTCGTCTCAGATTACCCTCCGAGCTCAGCACCTCCCACACAGGATGTGTTTCCTGGTGGCTTGCACAGGCGCTGAGTTTAAGGGTCTGAGATAGGGGAATTTTCCCTTTTTAGCAGGGGGCTTTAACGCCTCCGTGGGGACTCTAAATAGGAGCACCCATTTTAACCTGGGACCCCCTTTGTGGGGTCCCTACCTTTCACAGTTATAAAGATAGAAACCATAAGCAAAAAGGAGAAGGAAGAGGGGAAACATTAAACAACAAAAGGTTGGCGGAAGGCCTTCTGAAGCCTCCCCCTTGAGCAGGGAAGGGCATGCGCAGAATGCCTAGCGAGGTACTTGTGGTAAGGGCTGGGACGTGCCCCTACTCTGGGTCAGGTGGAAGCGTGCATGCAAATGTACGCTCGCCCTGCGCATGCTGGGTTATGAATTAAATTTCACCAAAAAGTGGGAAAAATGCATAAAAAAACTTTTAAAAGGGTCCTGCTGATTGCTTTTAAGCAAAGCCTGTCCTCCTTTTGCTCGGAGAAGAGGGTTTGCGCCAGGCTGGGCACTCAGCATGACTTAAAAGAGGGCGAACTGAGGTTGGGTAGGCCGAGGTTGCTCCAGGCAGGACATGGCCTACCGAGCTTTCGTGCTTGGGGTGGAGCAGGCGGGAATTCTGGCTCTTGTAGCCAGGCTTACACTCTCGCTCTGTCTGTCTCATAGCCTTAAACTCAACGCCTTTGCAAACCAATGGGTTCCTCAGGAGGAGTTAGTGAGTCTTGCAAGCCTGGTCTCGCTCGACCTCACACTGACGGTGGACCCATTGGTGGCCCCAGGACGGAGAATAGGTACCGTGGCTAGCCCTCGGCATTGTACTTGCAGAGGATTTAAGACGCCCTTCCGTAAGGTCGTGCTAGCTAGTCGTGTTCCATCCTGTCCCCTGGGAGGCATTGAGCTCGGGCTTTGAGTAACCACCTTAATTTTTGACTAGGGCCTGAGAAGGCCCACCCTTTTCTCAGTACAAAAATAGAATCAAAAAAAGAAATTCAAGTAAACAGCTGAGGGACACAGAGGCCTAGGAAAAAAATGAAATGAGGCCTTCTGTTTACTTTATGAGGTTTTCTAGGTTTGGGGTCTTAGGGTCTGGGGTGGCTAGAGCTGAAGTGGTCGTGGGCAGTGTACTGGGCCACCCTGGCCATGTTTTCTATCTTCTTTACCTGTTTTCTGACCCATATACTTATACAGATCAAAGAGAGGGCCATGAAAATTTGGGCCCCAAAGAGCACTACAATGGGGTGTAGCGCCATATTTAATATGTTATCCGCGGACGGGGACCATCCCAAAAACACCTCCCACCAACTATAACCACCTGCGTTTTTAATGTCCACAGCGAGGTCTGCTATGGTGGCGCCATTGTGGGACACCTTGAGTGAGGCCTGGTCTCCGGCCTCCTTGATTTGCATTAGTTTCTTATGCAAGTCAGGGTGTGTGAGCAAACTACGCAGTGCTTCCAGGCCTATTCCTAGTGGGACTGGAGTGAGAGAGTCATAGAGTTTGGGGGACAAGAACATCTCTTGTTGGGTCCACAAGGGAGTGGAGAACTGGAAATCACAACCACGAATGGTGGTTATGTTACAGAAGCATCTGTTAATTTTTGGGGTCATAGGTTGTATTCGTTGGGTGTTGATGTACACATAATCACAGGCTGTCCTAACACAGACACAGGCTCTCCCCACATAGACTACAGTGGAGGAGACTTCTTCTACCACATCAAATTGGCACTGGCCCTCCATGCCTTTTCTGGGGGCCAGGCAAGGATGGTGTGGCTCGAAGGCCTGGTCTTCACAGATGAAGCCTAAAGGTTCCTTGTGGGTGCAGCCTTTGACATTAATGGTTTGCCATCCTGTGGGGGTAGCTCTGGCCCACCGGTTACTGTCTCTGGCATATAAAATTGTATTGTTGCTTGCTTGCAGGCCTAAGGGAACTACTGGGTAGGCCGAGAAAGCCTCTTTCGCCAGTACTGTGACTACCACTAGATTCAGGGTTTGGGCCTTGGAGTCATAAGAGGCATTGGCTAAAGACCACCATTGCTCCAAATCTACTTCATTCCTGGTGAGGTTTTCTTTAAGTAGGCCTCTGACTTCCAGGGGAATGTGACCAGTCATGGCTTGCTTAATCATGCTCATGGCAGTGACAATATTTAGGGTCTGGGCTTGGGCACAGGCAAGGGCCAAAGAAATGTTTTTCTGTAGGGACTGAATGCCTCCTAAGAGGATACTGAAATCCTTCTCCATTATTTGCTCCCAGGCCACTAACAAGGGATTGGTGGAATGCTGCATTTCTGAGAGAAGGTCAAAGGACTGTATGATGGGCTTGCTCATTTTTGACATGTCAGAAGAGACCCTTGAGGCTTTGTTGGCTATGACCTCAATGTTGGCTGCATCTAAAACTGCTACCCCAGCACCTATTGGGGCGATCCAGTCAGTCAGACCTCTTTTGGAACGTTTGGGGTAGTCTTCCCCTTTCCATAACACCAGCCATTTGTCCCAGCCCTGCTGAGTGGGCTGCAAAAAGGGAGCACAAGCTGGATGGAAAGAGGTGCCTAGGTCTGCCATGCTGATCTTTATCTTCTTAACTGACATTTGGGGCTGAATTAGGACAGTCTCCCTTTGATTAAATTTAAGGGTATGGGAGCCTATCACTGGGTAGTTTAATTTTAGCAGAGGATCTACATTTTGAATTAAGGGGTCAAAGGTCAATACAGTACTGTTGCCTTCTCCTATGGAAAGAGTATAACTCCCTTCTTGATGGGTGGCCTGGAAGGTTACAAGGCCAAGGGAGTTAAAGTGGAATTCCTTAGAGGTGTTAGGGCAGGGGGATCCTGTTAGGCCTAGGGCCCAGTCTGGGGGACCTTGCTGGGTTAGTTGAGTAGCATTAATAGCCCAGCTGAGAGGATTCCAGTTGATGCCTGGTAAACTCTGGTTCTGTCCTGAGGGATCAGTTAAAGTGATTGGAAGCACTCTGTCTCCATCTAGAAAGAGATGAGATCCAATGGCCACTACAACCTTTAAGGGGTCCCCTATGTTCCAGACTGCTGCAGAGATTTGGGCCACTTCACAGGTGGAGTCCTCCTCTAGGTCAGGTGGTGGCAGGTTTGGATATTTAACCCTGCACAGCATATACACCATCTCTTCTATGGTATTTTGTCCAGAGGGGCAGATCAATACCTTCTGGCCTGTAGTCTCACTGGCACAGTTGATTAATAGTGAGGGAGAGCACCTGCGAATTTCCAGGTGTGTTTTGAACCTGTAGGTTCTTGGAGGGAGTAGAGGGGATTTTTCCTGCCCTGTTATGATGCAGGTCAGGTACCTCTTAGGCATACTGGCTCCTTCACATCTCCACCTGTGCAATGTGGCATTATGATTAGGAGGTAAAGAAGCAGCAGTCTGCCCTATTAGGAATGGCACTATACTCAAAAGAAAAATCATACTTACTTCTCCCAGCTGCAGATTTGGTCTTCTGATGACTTCCTGCAAAAATGATCAGGGGGATAATATGTATGGGGGTTCCTAATTATGCATGCTGTGGTCGACTCGCGTGTAAAAACGGCACAGCAGGCTTTCCCCTTTAAGCTATGGGCTGGAGCGTCCCTCTTAGCTCTTTTTCCTTTTTAAAATTCCCGCTTGAGCGCACAAGCGGCAAAACGGAGATTCAAACTGCCTCTATTTTCCTGTAGCGGGGCTGGTTAGCTAAAGCAGGCAATTTTCCAGCCCTTAGTGGCAAGGTTCCCACTGGGGTCTTGAACCGGCACCCTTTGGATGGCCAGGCCAAGCGCTTAAGCTTTGGCGCCACGGCTCTGCCTTGGCTCCTTGCATTGCTCCGGGCGTATTTGTTTCATTTTCACTTCCCTTTCCTAGAATCGCAGGCAGCGCCTCGCGGTCAGCGGATGCTTTCTAGAGGCGGGAAAAGGTTGGGAGGGTCTATTCCAGCCTTGGGCACCTAAGAGGGGCTTGACTAGAAAGTACTGCGGCCAGCGTTTATTTTTGGAACGCTTCATAGGGAAGCGTTAAAATTAGGCTTTCAAAAAGACGAGAGAAGGAAAAAAAAAAAAAAATTCTTTTCTTGGGTTTCGAACCAGGGGAGCGTTGGCTTGGTAGGCTTGTGCGCAGCCTTCTGAGCTATGCGGTTCCTTGCAGGGAACAGGGCTCCTGGTGCTTATATCCCGGCTGTTGCCGTTTCTCCTTCCCAGCTTTTCTAATAAGGGTTATTAGTTTAACAAAGGTCAGCTTTACCCCTAATTCTTCCGAGACTTATCCATGGTCCGGGGCTCGTAGGAGGGGACTTGAGTGGTCGTTTGCATATGCAAGTGGCCACCCTCGGGGGATTATGGGTTGTTTGGGGCAATTTTTAATTACTAATAACTTTTGATCGGGGCTGAACTTTCATTTCGGACCACGGGGAAACTTTCCAGGAGGCTTGTCTCTCCTGGGGGCTGGGGAGACTGAGTTGGTCACCATGACCATAATACTACTCGCTCGCCTAGGCTCCCCTGGATCTGGCTGAGAAAAATAAGTTAGGGTTTTCTCTCCCTCCCCTCTTGTCTCATAACTCAGGCACCAACAGGACCACACGGCATCACCACGTCATTGGTTGTTTAGGTCGCAACGATAATTTTTGGAGGTTCCCACCTAGTGGGAACCACTATGTCTGGTAAAAAATAGAAAAAAACTTTCCTTGCCCCTCAAACTTTAGGGCAGGCTTTGGCCTTTCCTGAGTGGCAAGGTCCCATGGATGGCTTAGGCCATTAGTGGTGCCCAGAGTCTCTTTAGCATCCCTTGTCAATCAAGGAGGATGCCTGGTGCTCTGCTAGTTGCTGGGCAGATTAGGGAGCCCGGCAACCTTTTTGTTGCTAGGCAGATTAGCCTAGTAACATAGGGAGACTTAAATAATGCCTAAAAATCAGAAAAATTCAGAAAAAATTGCCAAAAATATTCCAAAAATTATACAAAAATTCTGAAAAATTATAAAAATATGCAAATTTATTAAAATTTATTAAAATTTATAAAAATTCTAAAAATGCCCAAAAATGGTCCGAAATGACTGTGCAACCCCTAAAATCGTTCTAATTGCTTCCTAACTTTTATGACCTTCTGCAATTGGTTTTAACTGATTGGTGCAGGTGCAGGATTCTCTTCTCTGCTCTACCCTTGCTTCTGTCTCTCTCTCACCCCCCCTTGTTTCTTTAGACCGTACAGTCTGAAAGAAACATTTTAAAGGGTCATGAACGTCTCTGCGAGGGTGTAGAGAGCAGGCATTTTTAATGGGTCGCAGAGGGAAATCTGCCTGAGGGGAACTGGAGGCTCAGGTGAGGATGTAGCCTCGTTCTCTGGGTCTGGTGGCTTAGGGGGTGGAGTGGGGACCGGGTCTCCTTCCAGAGCTTGAGCTGGGAGGAGTGGAAGAATTTGTGCCACGTTTCTCCTTTCTTGCGAGGAATGGCAACTTTGTAAACTGCAGGGCTGACTCTCGCAATTATGGGCACTGGCCCTTCCCACTTTGCAGCTAGGGCATGTCCTTTTCTGGAGAACTTTCTGTAGAGGACTTGCTGTCCTGGGTCCCACACTTGTGGGTTGCGGACCCAGCCTAGCTTTTTATCCACAGCGAGTTGGCTTTGACCGAGCATGCGCGCTACTTGTAGGTGGATGGTGAGGATTTCCCTAGTGAGGTTTTGTACCCAGAGGTCATTTGCGACCTTGGACTCAAAGGAGGCCGGAATGTCTGAGTCTATCCAGAAAGCCTCTGGTAGACGCATCTTTCTCCCAGTCATGACCATATGAGGGGAGTAACCGTGCGTAGCGGTTGTCCCTCTGATGGCCATGAGAATTATGGGAAGCTTTTCGTCCCAATTTCTCCCTGTGGACTTCACCATCTTGCGGAGGGCCTCTTTCAAGGTGCGGTTAGTCCGCTCTATGGCGCCTGAAGACTGGGGATGTCCGGCGATGTGGAACCTTTGCTGCACCCCTAGGGCGTGGCAGAGCTCTTGGGTGACCTCACCAACGAAATGCCCGCCGAGGTCGCTATCTACGACCCTAGGAATTCCCCAGCGAGAATATAAATTATTAAATAAAATTTTGGCCGTAGTAGTGGCAGAATTGTCTTTACAGGGAAAGGCTTCAACCCATTTTGAGAAGGGGTCAATAACCGTCAGGCAGTATTTATTTCCTCTTGGAGTGGTGGGTAGGGGACCAATAAAGTCGATTTGTATACGTGCCCAAGGTCCTTCTATTCTTTGGTGTTGGATGGGTGCCTTAGGTCCTGAAGGATCGGCATTAACCATCGCACAGGAGAGGCAATTGGTGACCCATTGGTCTACAGAATGACGCATTCCTGGCCACCATCCTACATCTTTAACTCTTTCCAGGGTTAAATCCTTTCCTCTGTGCCCCTGGTCATGGATGAATTGGATCAGATCTGCCCTAACTTCGACTGGAACTACCCAGTGCTTTTCTCCTGTGGAATCTATGGCCCAAACTACTCCTTCCTGCTCTTCAATTTTATATTTGCCTGAAGGATCTTTGCCCTTTTGCAAAAGGTCTGCTACATCGGCATCATTACGTTGTAATTCTCCCAAGTCAATAAATATGGGAGGAATCTCGGGTCTGTTGTGAGCGGCAGCTCTGCGCGTGGTGACTGGCTCAAGAGGAGCTGTGGGCTCGGGTGGGGGAGTTCCCAGGGTAGCGGCTTCTTTGGCTAACAGATCTGCTTGGTCGTTCCAATATGCGACCTCTGTGGAATTCTTTTGGTGGCCTTTTACATGAGAAATTTGGGTGGGAGCCGTTCTTTCATGAAGGAGATCCACTATAACTAGCCAGATCTTTAAATGTGCTATAGGCTTTCCTTCACTATTCCTCCAATTTTGTCTCTGCCAATGTGGGAGCCAAATTGTGGCAGCTTTAGCTGTCCAATCTGAATCAGTGAAGATAGCAAGGGGGCAATCTAGTGGCTCAAACTGCATGACTGCTCGGAGAGCTTCCACCTCAGCTGCTTGGCTGGAGTGGGGTCTCACGGCTTCCTGCAGGGTGGCGCCGTCGTGGACTCGGATGGCTCCGAAGCCAGTGTGGGGTGTCCCGTCAACGTGGAAGGATGAGCCATCGCAAAACCAGCAGATGAAACCGTTCTGCCTGGCTTCTTCGAATGACACTCCCCACGTTGCGGGCCATGGTGTGTGGTCCACTACGGGCAATGGGCACTCGTGTTGCTCCCCAGTTACTATCAGACCATATGGGACTGGTGGCTCATTTTGCTCCCGCTTATATTCTACTCCCTTGTTCACTAGAGCTAAGGTCCATTGTGCAATTCGAGCGTTGGAAACCTGCCCATCCTGGATTTTACCCGAGAGAATGTATTTCAGAGGGGTGTGTGTCGTTTGGACTACGACTTTAGCTCCTCCTATTATAAATTCCCAGTGGGTAAGGCTCCATACAAGGGCTAGGCACACTTTCTCGCAAGGGGTGAATTTCATCTCTACAGGAGAGAGGTTCCGGGAGGCGTAAGCAATGACTCGTTGGGCTCCTGCCTGATGTTGCAGGAGGGTGGCTCCTATACTGCGCTCAGAGGTGGCTAGTTGGATGTAATATGGCTGATTCGGATCTGGATGTGCTAGGGCTGGAGCAGAGGCGAGGCTCTGTTTTAGGATGGCAAATGCATTCTGTTGCTCTGGTCCCCATTGCCAGGGAGTGTTCTTCTTCAGCAAAGCATATAGAGGGCGCGCTTTATCAGAGAAGGACTCTATAAAATCCCGGGAGAAATTAAATGTTCCCAGGAGGGCTCTCAGTGAAGGCACATCGGTAGGGGCAGGAAGTTTGGCTATCACCTCCATCCGCTGAGTATCAGGGGTTCTCCCGTGGGGTCCTAGTGTGAGTCCAAGATATTTGACTTGGGTCTGTACTAGTTGAGCTTTTTCCCTGCTAGCTTTGAACCCTGTCTTTTGGATGAGGCCCAGGACCTCTCTGGTGATTGCAATCACTGTCTCAGCGTCAGGGGCGTGGACCAAAATATCATCCACGTAAGAAAGCACGTGGTCTCTGGAGGATGGCTGGAGGTGCTCCCACATCTGCACCACGTGGGCGTGGCAAATACTGGGACTGGAGTGGAAACCCTGAGGAGTCCTTTTGAAGGCGAATTGCTGCCCTCTAAAGGTGAACGCAAATTTGTACCAGCAGGACTCGTGTAACTTGATGGAGTGAAATGCATTCGCAAGATCAATGACACTATAAAAGCGTGATCCCGCAGCAATGGCTGCCAGTATTTCATTGTATTTAGCCACAACAGGGGCAACTGGTGGAGTCACTGCGTTTAGCGCACGAAAGTCCACGGTCATTCTCCATGTGGTCCCATCTGCCTTCAGGACTGGCCACAGGGGGCATTGCAGATAGACTGCATGGGTATGATAACGTCCCATTCCAAAAGTCCTTTAATGGTCTTCGCTATGCCTGCTTCGGCCTCAGCGGGATATTTGTACTGTTTCTGTGGTGGGGGATCTCTGCCTTCTATTAGCACACATGCATTCTGCACTGTGCCACACTCGGCTTTGTCTTTGACCCACACATCTGGGAATTCACCCAGCCATGGGTCGTCTGCTATGGGGAGCACGGGGAGTGGCGCTTTTAGGGCCGCACAGCGGTGGACCGCATTGATCAAGTCAGGTCCGTCTGGAATGTGCCAAAGCAGACTGTTGGCCAGATCAATTGTGATCCCGTGCTCGCGGAAAAAGGGGACTCCTAAGATGCCGTCACCGTCGGCTCCCGGGCTATCACAGGCAGTCACGCTAGTGGAAAGGGTCCCTATGGATAGGGGCACGTCTTTCCAGACACGTGCGTCATGGTTACCTCCTGCAAAGCCCGCGAGTCGAATAGAGCGGTCTGTCTGGGTCCCTCTGGAGACTAATTGGGGACGGAGCACCGTAAGGGCTGCTCCGGTATCTACAAGGAGAGTGGCAGGCTGTGAGTTCCCTGGAGTCCCAACCCCAGCCTTCACGGTTGGTCTCCCCCAGGGATCCGGCTTAAGTCGCGCCAGAACACCCTTGGGGAGTACCTGGGACTCCGGGCGTCCCTATTTCGTAGCCTTTGCTACTGCCTCTACCAGCTCCAATGGAGCCACCACTGGATGCGTGGGGTACTGCTCCTGCTGCTCGCACTCAGCGAGGGCCTGGAACAGGACCGAGTCCGGTTGTTTATGGAATCTTTCCATCTCGTAACCTCTCTCCTTTAAACGCATCCAGGCGTGCCACCGTAATGGCTCCTGGCCATCTGGTGGGGTTTGGCGGGGCTGATTTCCCTGGTAGCGGGGTGCAGGGGTGGGCTGAGGCAGTTGAGGGTAGAGGGGTGCTGGCGGCGGCAACTGGGGATAGAGGGGTGGCGGCTGTGGTTGCTGATAGGGTCCTGGCTGATAGTTGTCCCTGTAGGGAGCAGGAGGGGCGGAAGGCTGAAGGTGCGCCTGGGCTGGAGCGGGGTTATTCCGATAATCCCGTCCGTTCCTTCCTTTTTGATAACCTCCTCCTCGAGGTCCTTTTCCTCCTGAGCGTCTGTTATCGCCTCGGAAGTGACCAGTGGCCGGATACTGGGAGTGGGGGCCGTGATTGGCATAGGTAACGGTTTGAATGGGTTCGTCCTCGCCTTTGTCTCTGGTTTTCCTGGTCCCTTTAACGGGTTTCAGAATACCAGTGCTGCGGAGCAGTGTGGCAACGCGCCTTATTTTGCGCTCCAATTCTTCCCAGGTGCCTTCATTGGAGTCAGTAAGATTCAGGGCCAGCTGGGTTTGGGCTTGAAACCCTTGTACTAACGTCTCCCTGAACTCCCTGTCCTCAAAATTGGGGAGGTGAGTGGTATCATGGACGTCCACTGAATCAGATAGAACGGCGAGAAGCTGTTTCCTAGCTACATATGCCTCAGGATCCTCATTTGCCCCTTGTCTTTCCAGCAAGAATAAAGAGGTCACTGTTCTGTGGGGATTTAGGTACGTGAGGACCTCTTTCATCCACTGGTATTTGTTTACCCCAACCAGACCTCCTGCTGTGATGGCAGAATTAAGAGCCACCAAATCTGAGCCCGAAGCGCATCTACGGGCGAGCAGGGTAAGGTCGTCCCCATTGATGCTGTAATAGGAATTGGCCACGTCTGTCATCCACTGAACAGCGTTGTCCCTGGTGAAGGGGCCAACCTGTTCAGCAATGGCCTTCACCTCGTCCGGCTTCCACAAGGCCGTCTCCGTGACAGTCTGAGTCGTCGTCTCCTCCCCTGCCCTCGTGACCGTCTTTTTGGTCCGCACTGGGTTTAGTGGAGCCGCCATATTAGCAGAGCACTGGAGTGGAGCGCTGGCTTGCACTTCTCCTGCCTCGCTTTCAGGTGATTCCACTATACCACCAGGGTGGATGGCAGAAATTACCGCCTTTTGCAGACCCAGCTGCTCTTTTAGGGATTCAATTTCCCTCCTACAAGCCTCATGGTTAGCGATCTCACGCTTTTCCTGAGCTCGGTCCGCTAAATATTTAGCGGCTCTGTGGGCTGACATTAAGTCCTTTTGGGCTTTTTCAAGACCAAGCTCAGCGTCGTCTGCTCTCTCTGTAGCAGAAGCGGCTTCTTTCCTTGCCTCTTGCAAGGAGTCAGCAAGCCCCTGCTTTTCTAGGATGAGGTTGAGCCTCTCCGTCCTTAAGCGGAGACTCTCCTCCTCAAAGTCTCTGCGCAACTCGCAGAGCTCACTCTTATGGAGGTCGTTCTGCCCCTCCATTTCTTGAGTGACCTGGTCCAGTCTCTTCTGGACCTCTTGAGTCTCAGCCTTAAGGGCAAGACTCTCTGCCTCATGCTCCGCCTGTTTGCGGGCCAAGGCCTCCTCATGTTGAGCCCTGAGCTTCTCTAGCTCCTGGCTGTGTTTTGCCTCTAGCTCTTTGCTAGCGGCTTCTTGCGCGTCGAGGTTCTCCTGTTGGCGCTTCAGGAGAGCCGACGCGTCCTGGAGCGCTGTGTACAGCGCCCAACACCCAAAGCGGTCCTTCGTGGACGCGTTAGGTTTCTTTTGGTCGCAAAAGTCTTGGAAGACATCCTTTGCAACCTTCAGGGGATCCGGACCTCGGAACGATCCAGGCTCCCACGGCGAATCACCTCTCTTAAGGAGCCACTTTTCCAGACGAGGCACAGGGCTCGTCTTACGAAACATGGCTTTGGGCTTCCCTGGCTTCCTATTTACTCTGGGGAAACCTTTTTATTTCTGAGTGCGCCTGCCTGGGCTCTGTACTCAGACCTGCGCGTGAACAGGGAATTTCTTTACTCCCCGTCCCTGGACTGACCTTTTCAGTCCTGGAAAAGGGCACCTAGCCTATTTAGGTTTTGGGAAGGAGAGTGATCAGCTGCTCGATTCCCTAACAGGGTAACCTATTGAACCTGTTTCTGGAGGGTTTTGAGCTCTCGGCTCTGACCGGGAAACCACACTGAACCGGTTTAGGTTTTGAGCTTTCCTACGCTCTAGCAGGGATCACCATTAAACCTGCAGAGTTTTGGGCTTCTCTGGCCCTGGCTGGTGTACCCCTAACCAGCAGAGTTTCTGGAGACACTATGCCTCAGCGAGATTTCCTCCGAACTCGCACTGACTCACGCTCTTAGCCGTGAGGCAAAGCAAAACAAAGAATCGCTTCCAAGGCTGGAAGGGTTGCAGAGTCGCGGCCCTTTAACAAGCGCGTCTCTCAGCTGTTCTGTCAGTTATTTTTGGCGGGAAAGTGGATGGCGTAGGGAGATGTTGATGCCGGCTGTTTCCCTACACTATCGCTCTGGGTCCCACCCACAAGATAGACCGTAAGATGGCTCGAGATAGCCTTGGGGCTTCGTGTGGGAGATCCCTTGCGTTCGGAACACCGCCGGTCACTGGCTAGTCCTAGCAGTCGGGTCCGGTGCGGCTGATCTCCACGACTCTCTAGTGCTTATGGCACAGAGTCTCACACGGAAAGAGGTGAAGGGGTAAAGCCTCCCAGATAGAATGCTCGCTAGAGCCAATCACACAGACAGAAACCTCGCACACAAGCCTGTTCCAACACTCCAGCGGGGGGTTTCCTCCACGTCTGACCGTCAGAACGACACGCGTCGACTCTCGTGTGCGTTCAGACGTTCAGGGTGCTGCCCGCATTCTCCACCACTTTGTTAGCCTGATTGCGCGTTATTATGAATAATAACGAGGGGAATTATATTGATTATTAATAAGCAATCAGCTGCGAGAGCGAACACCAATGTATACAGAGGTCAGCCCCGCTGGGAGGAGTTGGTAACAGACCAGGAGACCTTTATGATTGAAAATAAAGTCTTTTACTGAGGTTTGCCACACACAAACAATTACACAAGCTCACACACCATTATTCAAGTCCTAAGAAATACAGAGAGAGGTAAGCACGTTTGCATTAGCAGGTAAGTCGTTGGTGGGTCATATTTACCAGTCGAGTCCTTGTAGAGCATTCCTCAGGAAAAATGGAGGGGAAAGAAACTAAGAAAAATGGGGCCACGTGGTCTGACCAGCAGATTGTCACGTGGAAACTCGGCCTGCAGACCAGAGTTTAAAGATGGAGGTAAGGGTTGGGGGATAGCAAGCTGGACATAAGAGGGTCAAAGGTTCGATAGGGGTCGTAGTAGAGAGAGAGACCTGTGGTCTGGCATCCCCTTATAAGCAGGAGGGTGGGGGCTGGTTACCTCCTTGATTCCCGCCTCCTGGTAGTCCGTCCCTGAAAACACCCTATTGGTTGGAAGATGTAGGGGAGGTGTGTGGAGGTGTGCCTGAGGGATGGTCAATACTGAGAGCTAGAAACTTACTCATGTCTGACACCAGGTGATAGCTAGGATGAGTCATTCAGCCACTTCTATTGTGTTGTTGATGGCATTAGCCCGGCTGTTGATGGCTTTCAATCAGTAACTAGGCAACGATGAATAGACCCTGCCAGGCTACGTGAAGTCTTGCATGTGAAGGTGGGGGGAGGAAAGAGGCTGCCTGCTGTAGAAGGAACTCTCAATGGCGTTTTTGGAGTTCCTATATCTGGTATTTTATCAAAACATGTTACTGTGCTTTGGTGTGTACTGATTCTATTTCATATTTCCTTTGCGGGAAACAGGCTGGTAACCTCTGCTGGGCACTGGAGCTGCTGGGCTGGTCAGGAGAAACGTCTCTTGCCTGGGTGCAGTCTCTGCTGGCATCTGGGAAGGTTACCATGTGGTTCAGTTCCTTACACACGCACTGGCACAGTTTATTATTTTATTGCAGTCCAAAAAGAGGCTAAAAAGCCTTGCAGGGCAACACCATGTGCACAGTGGGACCCACACCACGCAAAGCTCAATACACCAGAGATACCCATGCAGTGGTAGCCGCCTCTGACCAAGGCTACCAGGCAATCCAGTGCTGGGGGTTCAAGCCATAGATTGTCAGGAAGCCATGCTACCCCCATATGGCTGCAGCCACCACAGGCCGAAGGCCGACATATCATCTGATGGAGGAACAGGAACTGCACACACAAGGCCGTATAATCAGAGATCACCATCACCACTCCCCCACGAGGTGGCAGCCGCCTATGGCTGAAGGCTGCAAGGTGGTCCATGGAGGGGGAGGGCCAAAACACTGAGCTGCATGCTCGGAGGAAGGTCTAGGCCCCTGATGTGTGGAAGAAACTGCTGAAGAATACCACCCCATGGGCCAAAACACAGTTGCCGCATGGGGGGGTGCAAATACAGTGGCAGTGCTGGCCACCAGCAGGCCCCAGCAGAGGATCATCTGAACATCTCTACATGCAAATGCCAATCCTTGCAGCCATCTGGAACAGCATCCTCAGAGCTGCAGGCTGAGCAGAGAGGTGTGCAACCTCACCTTGGAACCCTGTACCAACATTACGGTGGCTCCCAACTTATCAGTGAGGCTGCCACTGAAGCAAAGAGGTTCTGCTTGACTGCTGATTGTTCTGCCCTGCTGAAGCCACAATTGGAATGGCTCCACCCACTTCCCCACAAGCAGACTCCTGTTCTCTTCCTCGCACTAGTTGCTCACGGGCTGAATAAGAGGCCTGGATGGGATGGTTCTAGCCCCTGGGCCTTATGTTTGACTCCCCTGGTCTAGGGCTACTCTGGAACAGACAGCAACATCTCCCTCCTCCATATACACATGTATAAGTACTTGGTACACAGTACTCGTTTGGGTTGGTATATCCCTTCTTCTCTCCCCGGGGAATCAAGGCGGGTTACAACATCATTCTACTCTGCTGTGAAGCTGTTTAGGCAGAAAGAAAGAGACTGGTCCAAGGTCACT
Source organism: Gekko gecko (assembly GCA_029375565.1). Lineage (NCBI taxonomy): Eukaryota > Metazoa > Chordata > Lepidosauria > Squamata > Gekkonidae > Gekko > Gekko gecko. Next base: position 44,315,159 of record JAPDNY010000003.1, on the reverse strand, counting down.
GAGCAGTGGGGATTCAAGCCTGGGTGTCCAAGATTTTAGTCTGACCCACCAACCACTATACCACACTGGCCCTCAATATTCTGGAATACTCCAGGTTAGGGATGGGCAAAAACTGCATCATGATCCTAAATTCCTCATGAAAATTGCTGGGTTGTGGTTCACAAACCAAGATTCAATTCCATCCTGATCCACGACCCTCCCACAACCCTCCACATTTTTTAGGAGATTCATGCAGCTTGTGGAAGGAAGTGAGGGACTGCTGAAATGGCTTGCATCCATTTCAGCCTAACAGGGAGCTGGTGCACCTATCAGCTCTTAGGCTGAAATAGATACAAGCCATTTCAGTGATCCCTCTCGCTCCAACCCCCACCCACTTCCAAGTGAGGTGGAGTGAAATGGGGGGTTAACGCCTGGCAGTTATTTACACCTAACAGCTGACGGACACACCAGCCCCGCTGTTAGGCTGAAAAGGGTTGTTCTTCCCAGGAGTACCTCCCCCACTCTCTCCTGGCTGAGCCTACCATTCTCCTGCAGGGTCAGCTGAGTGAGCAGTTAAGTCAAATGGGCTACTGGCCGCCAGAATGTAGGGAGGGTGGAGCAGGTGAAACAGGTCATGTGGTTCATCTAAGCAAGTCAGGAGAAGGCAGGACCTGACTGGCAGGCTACTGGAAGGGCAATTCATGAAGAGTCTCAGGGAATCTGTTGGACACAGAGGAAGGCAGGGAAGGGTGCACCAACCATCTGGAGAAAGCCTGCACATGGTTAGAGAACATGGTGGAGCGGCAGGTTGGAGCCAGGAGAAGGCACACCGGGTGCATCCAGGCAGGCCTGGGCATGATGGTTAAACTAAAGTTAAACTTTTTAAAACTTTATAAAACATTATAAGAAAGAGTTTTGTGAGGTGTGGCATATAATTAAGGGGGCATGGCCCCAAGATGCCCCACTGCAGCAACAGGCTAACAGAGAGAACAGGACAGTGTTTCACAATAGTCCCATAGAACTCTTATTGCTGGGGAAATTATTTTTGACAGGAGACAAATAATAAGGAATTTAGGTCCAGAGGTAAGTGAGCACAAATCTTCTTTTTCTAATATATGCTAACCCACAGGAATCTCATTCACAGAGCACTATTAAAAGCCTTGAGCTAGTGATTTACAGAGAAAAGAAGCTTGAATTTACAGTTTCAGGTTTCAGTAACTGGAAGAAGGCTCTCGCACTTCTTTAATTCTTCAAACTACATAAAACAGTTGCTTGGGTGGGCATTTTTATAAAGCTTATACAGAAAAGGGCTGTCATCTATGCCACAGTGTACACTATATATAATTGATTTGCTGTATATTCTACCATGCTCTTACAGCATTGTTTTCATTTCTTGTAATTCCATGTTCTGCATTGTTTGACAGAGCGTGCTTGATACTTTCTTTGCATTTTTGTAATTTTTGTAAGCCTAGTCTCATTGCATTGTTTACTAGATCTCTCATGCTGTTTGATTACAATGTTCTATAACTTGTAAATTCTTTTTTCAGTATTCAGTTTACTGGAAGTAATTCAAATGCCATCAAAACCAATGAACCATGCATATGACATCTCGTTTCGTGTATACCTTTATCAAAGTGGGTTGCGTTGAAATACCTATATAAAGTTAATCCATTTGACAAACACTTTAGACATATCTCATAGTCACATTCACAGATGAATCAAACAGCATGAGAGATCTAGTAAACAATGCAAAGTACAGATATCAGTTCCCCTAGAGAAAATGACTGCTTTGAAGGGTGACTCCTATGGTATTATACCCCACTGAGGTCCCTCCCTTCCTCACATCCCACCCACACCAGGCTCCATTCTCAAATCTCCAAGAATTTCCCAACCCAGAGTTGACAACCTTAGAATCCACTGTTCCATAGACAGGACATCAGTGGTAATTCTGAAAAATAAAATGTTTGCAAGGTCAATATTCCACAATCCATTATGTGGGGATATAATTGGAAACAGCACAGAAGAGGGCAAGCAGAAAAATGTATGGAAGAGGGCAATCTAGATAATTAAGGGTTGAAGAACCTTCCCTAAGAGGAAAGGCTGGGACTTTTCAGTTAAGAGACTACTAAAGAGAGGCATGACAGAGATTTATAGAATTATACATGGGATAGAGGAAGTGGACAGAGAGTGCTTTTTCTCACTCTCCCAAAATGCTAGAACTTGAGGGCATCCAATTAAGCTGATAGGTAGTAGGGCGGAAAAAACAAAATACTTCTTTGCACAGCTAATAATTAAAAGGTGGAAATTGTTGTTGGAGGATGTAGCACCACAGGAACAGACAGCTTTAAAGGAGGAACCAAATAGATTCATGGAGCATAGGCAGGGGTCTTTTCGTAGAAGAACAGCTGCAGGAGCTCATTAGCATATGGTATGCTAATGAGCTATTAGGCTATTAGCATATGCCACGCCCCCTGACATCACCGGAAGTGATGTCAGAAGGGGAAGCAAAATGGGGGGAAGCATCTTCAAAAGCCTCCCCTTCCCTTCCCCAGCTGGTCTGGGTGGGGGAGCTAAGAGAGAAGGGGTTTAAAGTTTAAAGTTTAAACTCCTTCTCATGAGAGTTGGGCCACAGAAGGAGGAAAGAGGGAAGTAAAGAGAGAGAGAGAAGGAAAGAAGGAAGGAAAGAGAGAAAGAAAGAGAGGGAAGAAGGAGGGAAACAGGGAAAGGAGGAAAAAAGAGAAGAGAAGGTGGGAAAGAAAGAAAGAAAGAAAGAGAGAAGAGAAGAATGAGGGAAAGAGGAAAAAGAAAGAAGGAAAGGAGGGAATGAAAGAAATTCAGTGGCAATTCAGCCCCATTATACCCTATGGGCCATTGAAGTCAATGGTGAAAACATAGGGTATATTCTGGGGAGCTGGAGGGGAAGGGTTTGAGGGAGAGGCTCCAAGATCACAGGATAGCTGATGGAGCCTCTCCCAAGATACCCACCAAGTTTCAAGAACATTGGACCAGGGGGTCCAATTCTATGGACCCCCAAACAGGTTGCCCCATTTCCTCCATTGTTCTCTATAGTGGGAAAAAAGTTATTTTTTTCCCACCATAGAGAACAATGGCGGGAATAGGGGCAACCTGTTTAGGGCCCATAGAATTGGACCCCCTGGTCCAATGTTCTTGAAACTTGGTGGGTATCTTGGGGAGAGGCTCCATCAGCTATCCTGTGAGTTTCGAGCCTCTCCCTCAAACCCCTCCCCTCCAGCCCCAGAATATATCCTATGTTTTCACCATTGACTTCAATGGCCCATAGGATATAATGGAGCTGAAATTGACATTCGGCTGCCTGAAAGACTCTCCGGGACGCTGGCTGGGGGCGGGGCTTGGCTCCTGAGCTCCCGGAGCTGCGCTCCGGTGCGCTTCCCCGAAAAGACCCCTGAGCATAGGTCAATTAGTGTCTACTAGCCATGGTGATGAAAGGGAACCTCCACATTCAGAGGCAGTCAACATCTGAATACCAGGACCAGGAAAAATGATCCCTCTAAGCTGTGGAGAATTGTGAGCAAAAATTCTACTTTGTGAGCTACTGGCATTAAAGTTGGGAGTGAGAGATTTGGATACTGCATAAGTCAGTTTGCTCTGCAGCCATCCTTCCTGAGCTAAGACAAAAATGCATGAGCCAGAGGCTAAAAATTAACTCAGCTTAGAGGAAACACTGACCAGAAGGCAACAGCCAGGGAAGGCCTTGGTCTCTATACCCTCTTGTTGAACCTCTAGAGTAACTGGCTGGCCACTCTGTGAGATTGGATGCTGGACCATGGGTCCCAGCAGGGATCTTCCTATATTCTTATGATTTATTTATTCACTTACTTCATTTATAGTCCACATTTCTCTTTGAGCCTCAAAGTGAACACAATTAAAAAAATACAACAGGTACAACAGAATAGTAGACAGTGGACTATGCGATAAAAACTGAATTACAAAATTGTCACACAATCAACTGTAAGGCTTTTGGGATTTTTCATGACTTTAATTAATTTTGTTGTTGCTTTATTTTTATTATATGTATGGATTTATTAAATTTGTTAATTACCAAAGCCCTGCAGTGCAGGGCTCTGTGAATCATTCATAAAAACATCAAGATAAAACAATTAAAACATTTAATAACATATTTCAAACAAGAAGATAGTGTATATTAATTGGTCCCATTTCAGACTGCTGGCCACTTCGCAGGCAGCGGCGTGGAGGGCAAAGCAGATACGGGAAGGAACTGGACTGGAAAGGGTGTCAGCTAGGATGGAAACCATTGCTGTCCTCAATGAAAGGCCTGGTGGAACATCTCTGCCTTACAGGCCCTGTGGAATTGCATAAGGTCCCACAGGGCTCTGATGGCGTTTAGCAGAGAGTTCCATCAGGTTGGGGCCAGGACCGAAAAGGCTGGTCGAGGACAGCTAGATAGCTTTAGGGCCAGGGTCACTTTGCAGACCCAAGTAGTTAGATATTTATATCCATTTTTCCCTAATATCAAAGCAAAGGAGCTTAGAACACTGTTCTCAACACCTTGATTGTATCCTAAAACAACCCCCTCCCCCTGCCATGAGGTGGATTAGGCTATGTGACTTGCCCAAGGACACCCAGCAAGCTTCCATGGTAGAGTGGGGATTCAAATCTGGGTCTCCCAGATCTGAATCAGACACTCTAACCACTATACCATGCAAGTTTACTATCCTCCTCCAATTTAAACAATGTTAAATTTAAAATCCAGTTTACCTAGGGTCCACCAAACCACACAAACAAAACTTTAGGTCACACTCTAATCATTATACATTCAGGAACACCCAAAGTCATCTCCCTAGAAGCAGCACTGGAGGAAAACTGTGCATCCTTTTAAATTCAGTAACACAATTCAGTGATAGCAATGGGACATAAGCATGGCTAAATACTTCTGAACTTGTGTTTCAATATAAATGCAGAACATACCCTCTTAAATAATGGATCGAAGTAACATTTCACTGTAACAACATTCTCTTTCCTAGACAGAACAGAAAAGGATGACAGACTCCAAGCAGAGAATTCAACTGCCAAACATGGCCTTAAAGACTTGGCCATACTGCCACTTCTACCCTCTCGAAACTGCAGAACTTGGCAATATTCATTTTTTTAAAAAATCAAGCTTCAATACAATCCAACCATGATAACAGTTCTTAAAAGAATGACAGTGGTATTGAATTTTTTTTTAAAAAAAATCATGCCCTATCCACCTGCAGCGCTTTTCTTGCGTAGTTTAATAAGGACATTTACCATGTCATTACACATTTTAATTACATTGTTAAATGTCACAATCATACATGCTAATGACATCATTACACCTATTTACACCAATTATGTCATTTGATGCAATTAAAGCAATTCTGACAATACATACAAATCAATAAAGGGTTCTGTTTTGTGTTTTCTAAATGGACATTAAGAAAAACATTCGATGATAACTAAAAAGATAACGGGGGAGTAACCTGACCACTTTGGACAATTGCAGCACAAAAAATCAGAAGCAAATCTTTAGCAGAAAAGTAAGCAGTGGAGTTAGCCAACAGGAGAACTGGGCCCTTGCTATCATTCTTGCCAACATGGTGGTGGAAAGTGCCATCGAGCTGCAGCTAACTACTGGCAACCCTACAGGATTTTCAAGGCAAGAGCCAAACAGAGGTCATCTTCCATTGCCTGTCTCTGTGTAGCGACCCTGGACTTCCTTAGTGGCATCCCATTCAAATGCAAACTAGGGCCAGCCCTGCTTAGCTTCTGAGATCTACTGAGATAGGGCTAGCCTGGGCCATCCAGCTCAGGGTTCTTGCCATGATACATGACTCCAAATAAGAATCAGCCCCAAGATAAAGTGAACCAGGTTGCTGGGACTGCTTTGAACATGGTTGTTGCCATGCAGGCCACTTGTTAGAGCTTGTTGCTCTTCAATACCAATACTAACAACAACAAGGAGCCTCAACAACTCCAAGGACAGAAAGCACAACATGGCCTCCCTCCATTCGACTGAAAGACAGCTCATGGTGCTTCACAAAAAAAATTAAAAGAGCACCATGTTTAAGAGACTTCACTCTACGTATTATAATGAACTTTATTAAATAGTCTCCCCACCCAACTCAGAAAATGGGTTCAAGGACTGACCTAACATTCAGCGACACATGAACTGTGTCTCGAATGAGTCCACCAGATCTCATTCTATCAGCTGACATTGCATTAGAACACATTTTGCATTTTCCTCCCTTCACTGAAAACAGCCACTGCCGATGCTCCAAGCTAGTATTCACACATGAAACACAGAACTTTGACTTAAGAATGCACATCAAATTATGTACAAAAAAGTTCTTTTAAAAAAAAATCCTAATGATTATCCCATTGTTCCTCAAAAGAGTTCAGGGTGGTGGCATTCCCCCCTCCCTTTTACTCTCATAAGAACCCTGTGAGGAAGGTTTGGCTGAGGATGTGTGACTGGTACAGTGGTTTCATGGTACAGTGAACTCAGGTCTCCCCACCAGTCCTAGTCCAGCACTCTAATCACTACACCACACTAGTCAGTTAAAGCAAAGCTACTTCTGGTTTGGCGGACCCTTTGTCTGTCTCGGGGTCTCAGCAACTGGCTGAACTTGGCATCCTTTGGAGCCAACTAATGCTGAACTATGGCCCCGGTCACATGCCGAATTTGGCACGGGAGAGCCACGATTGAATGGCGGAGTTTCCGGGCATGATCACACTGCAACATCTGGGAGGCGTAACACTCCCGTGGCCAACCCGCGGCTTCCCAGCAAAGATGCGGAGTAAAAACTACCTCTTCCAAGGTACTAGCAAATGGTTTGCCATGGACTGCCTCCAGACTCCCTCGATGTGATTGCGCCGGTGCGCGGCTTTCCCCCTCTGGCCCCTCATTGACGCAGAGGCACGGAGAGAAGGTACTGTGGCATGCCACCAACACGTGGGATCACGTCCTGGCAGCTCTAATTGCAGTGCCACAAATAGCCCCACCTCCCCGCGCGTTATCCAGCCCTTATGACCAGGGCCAGAGAGAAGAAGGATAAAAGGAGGGATTCTCTCTCACTTAGTAAGAGCATTTAGCTTTTAAATCAGAACCAGGGCAGCATAGAGGATGGAGTCTTAAACTAGGGCAAAGGAGCCACAAGTTCAAATCTCTGTTCACCATGAGATCCACTGGGTACCTTTAGGCCAGTCACTCTCTCTCTCACCCATACTTACCTTGCAGGATTATTGTGAAGATAAAATTGAGCACAGCTCATGAGGAGTGTCTCCCTCAGCTCTGTTCCCGAGCAAATGTTAGCTGAGTTGTTGTTGTTCTTCTTCTGTCGCACAGTTGAGTCCGACTCTTCGCGACCCCATGGACCAGATCACGCCAGGCCCTCCTGTCTTCCGCTGTCCTCTGAAGTTTGCTCAAATTCATGTTTGTTGCATCGATGATACTGTCTAACCATCTCATCCTTTGCCGCCCCCTTCTTCTTTGACCTTCAATCTTTCCCAGCATCAGGGTCTTCTCCAGTGAGTGCTCCCTTCTTATTTGGTGGCCAAAGTATTTGAGCTTCAGCTTCAGGATCTGGCCTTCCAGGGAACAGTCAGGGTTGATTTCTTTTAGGATTGAATGATTTGATCTCCTTGCAGTCCAAGGGACTCTCAAGAGTCTTCTCTAGCACCATAGTTCAAAAGAATCTATTCTTCGGCGCTCAGCCTTCCTTATAGTCCAACTTTTGCAGCCATGCATTATAACGGGGAATACCATTGCTTTGACCATGCGGACTTTTGTTGGCAGGGTAATGTCTCTGCTTTCTATCATGCTGTTTAGGTTTGCCATTGCTTTCCTCCCAAGGAGCAGGTGTCTTTTAATTTCATGGCTGCAGTCACCATCTGCAGTAATCTGGGATCCCAGGAACATGAAGTCGGTCACTACTTCCACGATTTCCCCTTCTATTTGCCAAGGAGTGATGGGGCCAGATGCCATGATCTTAGTTTTTGATGTTGAGCTTCAAGCCCACTTTTGCGCTCTCCTCTTTCATCCTGATCAAGAGGCTCTTTAGGTCCTCTTCACTTTCTGCCATCAGAGTGGTATTGTCTGCATATCTGAGGTTATTGATCTTTTCACCAGCAATCTTAACTCCAGGTTGTGATTCATCCAGGCCAGCATTTCGCATGATGTACTCTGCATATAAATTAAATAAGCAAGGTGACAATATACATCCTTGTCGTACTCCTTTTCCTATGCTAAACCAGTCAGTTGTTCCATATCCAGTTCTAACTATTGCTTCTTCACCCTTATACAGGTTTCTCAGGAGAGGGAAGCATAAATAGGGCTGGCTGACAGCCGCAGGTGCATCTTCAGTCATGTCTGTTGTGTATGTGTGTATATAAAACCTATCACTAAGTCCAGGCTCTGTACTAGAACACTGGAAAGCAGCAAATGTTACACCATTAAAAAGGGATCCAGAGGGGAATCAGGAAATTACAGGACAGTCAGCCTAACATTGGTCCCAGGCAAATTAGTAGAAACTGTAATCAAAGATGGAATTGCTAGGCATGTAGAGGGACAAAGCCTGTTGAGGGAAAATCAACATGGCTTCTGCAAAGGGAAGTCCTGCCTCATCAATACATTATTAAAGACAGAATTAGCAGACACGTTGAAGAACAGAAACTACTGAGGAAGAATTAGAATGGATTCTGTAAGGAAAGATCTTGTCTCACTAACCGTCTGGAGTTCTTTGAGGGGGTGGACAAGGATGACCCAATAGATGTTGTTTACCTAGACTTCCAGAAAGCTTTTGATAAAAGTTCCTCATTAAAGGCTCCTAAGTAAACTCAGCAGTCAAGAAATAAAAGGACAAGTCCTCTTGTGGATTAAAAACTGGTTAATTAACAGGAAACAGAGATTGAGTATAATTGAGTATAAATGGGCAGTTTTCACAGTGGAAGTTGACAAGCAGTGGGGTATCGCAGGGCTCAATACTAGGTCTGGTGCTTTTTAACTTGTTCATTAATGATTTAGAGCTGGGAGTAAGCAGTGAAGTGGTTAAGTTTGTGGATGACACTAAGTTGTTCATGGCAGTGAGAACCAGGGAGGATTGCTCATGAGGCGCTCCAGAGGGATCTTTCAACATGGCAAATGTTCAGCATGGGCAAGTGCAAAGTAATGCGCATTGGAGCCAAAAATCCTAACTATAAATATATGTTGATGGGGTCCAAACTGGCAGTAACTGACCAATTGAGAGATCTTGGAGTCATGGTAGGTAACTCATTGAAGATGTCAACTCAGTGTGTGACTGCAATAAAAAAGGCAAATGCTATGCTGGGGGTTATTGAAAATAAATCAGTCAGTATTATAATGCCCTTGTATAAATCTATGGTACAGCCTCATTTGGAATATTGTGTATAGTTCTGGTTACCGCACCTAAAAAAAGATACTATATCATTGGAAAAGATGCAGAAAAAGGCAACTAAAATGATTAAGAGGATTGAACATCTTCTCTGTAAAGAAGGGCTAAAGAGGTTAGGGCTCTTTAGATTGGAGAAACAAACATTGGGGGTGACATGATAGAGGTTTACAAAACTATGCATGGGACAGAAAAGGTAGAGAAAGAAGTACCTTTCTCACCATAAAAGAACTCATGGGCACTCAATGAAATTAATGAGCAGTAAAACAGATAAAAGGAAGAACATATTCACCCAAAGAGTAATTAACCTGTGGAATTCACTGCCACAGGAAGTGGTGGTGTTTACAAGCACAGACAGCTTCAAGAGGGAATTGGATAAACATATGAAGCAGAGGTCCATCAGTGGCTCTTAGCCACAAGTTATAGATGGAATGCTATGTCTGGGGCAGTGATGCTCTGTATTCTTGGTGCTTGGAGGGCAACAGTTGGAGGGTTTCTGGAGTCCTGGCCCCATTGATGGATCTCCTGATGGCACATGGGTTTTAGACACTGTGTGACACAGAGTGTTGGACTGGACGTGCTACTGGCCTGATCCAAAATGGCTTTTCTTATGTTCTTATGTTACTCTGAGCTCCTTGCAGGAAGAGAAGTGTGGAAATGTACTAAATAAAAGAAGAATCTTCCAAATAGCACAGAGAGAGAGAGGAGAGGGGGGAACAGCCCTCTCGAACAAATACAGTTATTGGGACAGATGGCATCCCTCATGGGACTTAATTTGGTCCAGGAGTTACAAATTTTTGATTCCTATTTTAGAAAGAGAGATGAATGAATCCCTACAAATAAAGCTTATTCTAGGGTCATACTTTGCCTAAGCCATTCTGCTGTCAGGTGGCAGAAGCCCACTTAAAAATCTAGAATTATTCCACAATATAAAATCTAGAATTATTCCACAATATATTTCCATCTAGAATCTAGGATGGGTTAGATTAAAAAAATTAAAAAACACCATATGACACATCCATTGCTCCCACATGAGTTAATTCAGTAATTAAACTGGAGAAAGCTCAAGGGAAATGAACTGAAGCATCTAATAAAGCAAGCAAACTACAGTCCTGCAAATAAGTCAAAATGATGCTAGCCAAGACCTTGCACAGTAGCCATAAATCCATTTTGCAAAAAGCATGCATTTATACATACATTTATACATAAATTCATTCCAGAGTATTTAATTAACACTCTGGACCGTCGCTAGAATCATCTGAGGCTGCCTGCTAAAGTCTATCCAAGGATGTTTTGCAGGGTCTGGGAAGACCTAGTTAAGAATAATAAAATGATAATTTTTTTAGGTCTTGTAGAAAGGCTGGCATTTTCAATTGAGACAAGAGGTAGGGGGAGAGGAAGTTCTTTGGGAGCATCGGCTTCTGCTGGGATCGTATGAGCAACCTGTCAGGTAAAATCAGCAGCAGGGGGAAAAGGCAGATGTGTCCGTGACCAGTTCTGCCATCACCAAACATTTCAAGCAGTCACTGAACTGACCGTTGAAGGTTCCAGGGGACAAGGGGCAGGAAGCCAGTCAAGCAGGAAAAGAGGGGAATAACAGAAAGAAAACACGTTCCCAGAAAAGTTTGTGCCACCGCAGAATAGATACGCAAAATTACACCTACGTAGGACTCAGACCTCATGTGAATAGGGAAAACTCAGAAAATATATCCATTGGGCATAGAGTTAAGCTGCTTGAAGAGAAGTCCTGCCTTTGCTTTAAGGATAAAGAAGAGAGTGTGAGTAGCCCTGGCACTTTGCAAATGTATGTTGAAAGTATTCAGGAAATTTCAGAAGGATTGCTGAATAATACTGGGGAGGGGCTGAATCTCAGTGATATCCCAGCCCAGGCTAGAAGTAGGATAAACTATGCAAAATAGTTACATCTCCATAATTATGAATGCAAAGTAAGAGATTATGCCAATTCCTTAATTTGAATAATTTATGCAGAGAGTAGAATTCTGTTGATCTTGAATTTGGAATACAATTTTGATTTTTTTTAAAATCAAAATAGCACAGATACACATAGCCCTGCAAATAGCCAAGGCTGCCCAGTACTGTAGTTCACTGCTGCATTTTTAAGCTTCATTCACCCTTGAACTCTCATGCAGCAATGTCAGCACCTCTCTCTGCTTTTTCCCCAGCCCAACAGCAACCTCCCCTACTGTTGCACTCAATGGCTGCCCAAGCACTCCAGTGTCATAACCACCACTCTCCTGAGTACTTGACAGTATTGTATGGTTAATATCTAGCAACAAGGATCTCAAGCCATGTAGCACCTTACTTTCGGTGTCTGTTTAGTATCATACCAGATGAAGGAACTACTGGCCTTCTCTTGAGAGTTCTTTGGTGCTGCTAAAGCAAATGGTCATAAGGCAGCTTTGCAGCTACAAGGCATCAGGTGACACAAGGAGCCAATGGGGTTCCCTCTTGGTCCTCAGCAACTCATTAGTCAGGCACAGAGTGTCAGGCTGTCAGGCTCTCTATCTTCTCACCTGCTTCCTGGCTACCTGCCTTCTCCCAAGCCATTCGATCTAATGAATATGACATACAGATATGCCAGTTTATTCTGTAAAATATCATCTTTGCTTTAGAGTAGGATATAGCTTGTTCACTGGTACCTACTTTAGACAGTTCCACATATACAGAACACTCTGCCTTCCAATTATATAGAAGTGCATAAGTAAACATGCATAATTATCACCTGTGAATTTAGACACTGATTTTTGTCCCTAGTTATCTCCATGGTGACCCCCCCAAAAATAAAACAACAGAAGCTGCCCACAGTACTGATATTATGCTATAGTGCTTGGACCTTAGATTTGTATGATAAATATCAGCAATGGTAGCAGATATTGCCTGGCCACAAACAAGAGATGAGGGGATGCAGAAAACGCGAGACAAGGATAGAAGACAGAAAGGGACCATGGGGGCTGCAATTTAATTAGCATAAGAAGCTTATAAAATGCCCTTTCTAAAGGATCGATATTTTAAATGGCTGTGCCAACCAGCCAGTGGGGCTCATAGTGGCACCAACCTCAGGACCACATATATGCATACAAGAACAAATCACATTACAATTACGTTTAGTAACAAAATATCAGTAGTTCTTTCTTGTGGTTTATATGAATGGATATTGTAAGTAATGCATGAGCCCCTCTTCTCTAGAAATATATTTGGCTCAGATCATGTT
>JAPDNY010000003.1:44104916-44293530 GCA_029375565.1 Gekko gecko | reverse complement strand
CCCCTCGTTATTATTCATAATAACGCGCAATCAGGCTAACAAACTTGTGTTCCCTGTGCCCATATGAGACTACTAGCAACTTAAACATATGAGTTAAAATTATTTCTCTGTTCTTTCTTTTTACTACTTGTGTCCAGTTGAAGCCAGACTACACTGGACTGAAATTCTAATTCACAGAGAAAGATACAGTTCAACAAAGCAGTAACAATTAAAAAAAACCCACCACCTCTGTAGTCTTGTAGGTTCTTGATAGGATTGCCAACCTCCAGTTTGGAACTGGAGACCTCCCAGAATTACAATTGACCTCCAGATGACAGGGATCAGTTCTCCTGGAGAAAAAGGGGTCTTCAGAGAGTGAACTCTATGGCCTCACTTCCCAGGTGAGCACCCTCCACCCCCAAATTGCCAAGAATTTCCCTACCTGGAGCTGGCAACCTTAGTTTATGATCAGATTTCCATTTATCTTTAAAAGTAGGTGCAGGGGACCAGATCTGGATGGAAGCCCTGTCAGTGGGAGCAAAGAGGTCTACCTCATTCCTTCATACCACTTCCGCAATAAAGGTTGCTTCTCTCCCAAGTTGCCATTAAACCCAGCAGAGAAAAAACGTCAGCCCCCTACCCTCATCTGGTCTTATTTCCCCAATCAGAGCTAACAGCAGTTTACAGAAGGGAGGGGGATTGTATCAGGGAAACAGCTTTGGAGGAGATAGATTCAGGTAGGTAGCCTGAATCTATACCCTGAATAAAACTTTTTTGGTCTTAAAGGTGCCACTGGACTCGAGCTTTGGAGGAGGTTAGCCCCCGTCCCAGCACAGCAGCCCTAACCCAAATTGTGTATACGCGTATACACACAACTGGTTTAGGGGAGGGACCATGATTCAGTCTTAGAGCATCAGCTTGGCATGCAGAAGGTTCCAGGTGCAATCCTTAGCCCCTCCTGTTAAAAGTATCAAGTAGAAGGTAATGTGACAGACCTCTGCCTGAGACCATGGAGAGCCACTGCCAGGCTGAGTAGACAACACTGATCTTGATCGGCCAAGGGTCTAATTCAGTATAAGGCAGCTTCAGGTGTATGTTCAGATGTATGCTCCTCAGGGTCAAAAAACACACCAGAAGAGCCAGTGTGGTTTGGCAGTTAGAATGCTGGATGGGGATCCACATGTCCCAGATCTGAATCCCACTCTGCCATGGAAGATTACTGATTGACATTGTGCTAATTACTCTCAGCTTAATCTACCTCATAAGGTTGTTGTTATAAGGATAAAATGAAAAGGAGAGCATAATATAGTAAGCTGCATTTGGGCCCCCAATTGGGGAGAAAATCAGGGATAAATCTAAAATAAATAAATAAATTGCAAATCCCAAACATGTAGGTATATGTTAATTCCATGAAAAAGTGTGTTAACTCATTGAGATCTATCCCAAAGAGGCTAGTCTCAGAAGTAACCTGTTGTTAGCATGCCTGTTGCCCAAGGCAATTATCTTTCCAACTGAACAGCAATTCTTAAAAATTAGCTTTTTAAACTCTTAAAACAATACTCCTTCTGTATTAGTTTTGTTTTGAGATATATCTACCATTTGGTAAACAGGCCCTGGGTAAATGACTGACCTTTCAAAGCAATATTTATAATTTTAGAAAGGTTTATAAAGAAAAAGCTTAACATTCTTTAAGAATCCAATATTAAAATACATTTAGGTTCTTCTATTAAATTCTACTGCTCAAACTTTTTTTGAAAGAAAAAAAAAGTGTGCCATACAAAAACATTAACATTGTGTGTGGTTTAGAAACATTCATTTATACAGCAGTTTGCCATGTCATGATGTATTTTAAATAAAAGAGCTACAGACAAAGGTATTGATTTGGGAGACTTAACTAAATAAACTGTATGTAAATTGTGTCTTTCTTCTGTAAAATTAGATCAGAACACACATATTACGCTGTCTTTTTTCTAAAGGAATGACAGCTATTGAATTTGGCAGACATTGGGATTCAGTTAAAGAGTTAAAGACCTCTGATCTTTGGCTTACAATTAAATGATAGCTCAGAAGAAAAGAAAAAAAGAAAAGAAAAGGATACCGCTGCAGCGAGCCAGACAGTGTTCTAGACACACGGCAGCAACAACAGGAGGCGTTATTGCCAAGCTCTCCGTTAAACAGCTTTCTGCATTTCATTCATGCCGTCACGTGGGAAATCATAACTATTGTAAGAATCACAAGGCCTTTGAAATAAGGCCGCCTTTTATATCCAGATGGAAGCTTCTAATCAGATGTCACATTATAACGTACATTTTATTTATGTGAAAATCCAATGTCATATTATTGAGGCAGAGGGAGGGAGGAGAACCATGGCTCAGGAAGACTTGAGATTTGAAACGCAATCCCAATTCTGTTATTCTGAACAGAAATTATTTCACAAGGTAGTTGTAAAGATAAAAATGGGGGGGGGCTACTTATGAACCCTTTACAAAGTGGGTGAGATCTTTTTTAAAAAATGGAAATTTGATTCGGCCAACCTTGGGATTAATAGATACAAAGATATTGCCTGTCAGAAAATTTAGCCCTCTTTTATGTGTTTTTCTCAAGGCTGTACATATGAGAAAAGAATGCCTTGAGGAAGTTACTAATCCAGTACTTTTATGCCCAGGCTGGAAACCAATCAAACTAAAACCACTCTGTTTTTTTTAGCCTCTAGGCCAACTGTTGGAATTTGTGGATGTAAAAGAGTATTTCAGCCTGGTCAGCAGAATTTTTTCAACAGCATCCCCATATGCTATGTGTGTGCATACTAAAAGCAAGTGGTGATGCTAACTTCTGGTGAAAAATTTCTGCTGACCAATCCCAAATTCTCTTTTACACATAAAAATGCAGACCATTGGCTTGCTCACTCAACAGCCAGACTGAGGTCAACCAATCACAACATCATTTTTATACTGAGAGACAACAGAGTGTGTGTGTGTGTGTGTGTGTGTGTCATGTGCGTACACACACATGCATGCTTCCTCTGTAATCAGCCTTATGGGCTCTACTGAACTACAGAAGAGAGGGGTTGCAGTATTGCTACAGTTGTCTGCACATTGGTACAGGTAACTGTGTACTTCCTCAAACACTATAAGGCAGCTTCATGTATATTAATGTGGAAAGAGAGAGAGAGGTATCCTTCTTTTGCCTCCCACCCTTCCACGGACCATGGGGAACTGCATAGGCGATGGACACCCTGCCTTCCCTGATCCATATTGGAGACCTCCCGCTTTGGGTTTTGTTCCTAAATTACACAACTTAGGATCTAAACACAAACTGATCACACCTGGATCAGCCCTAAGCAGCTTCTTCACCATGCCCAAGAACAAGCCAAAGACTCAATGAACCATGCCTGGCAGCACCTGCCCAAGCAGCAAATAGGATGATTTGCTTTGCTGCCAATGGAGGCCCTCAGGCACCACTCCCTGACAAGTCTTGCCACTCTGCCACCTGACCCAGCATGAGCATCAAAAATTTCAGCAGCAAAACTTTGCAGCACAGGACCAAGACAGTTGCATGCACCGAGCCCACTACGAAGTTCACAGCCATAACAATTTCCATCATGGCCAAGGTGCGCGTCTCCACAACGTAACGCAGAGAAACATTAGAAAAAGCACCTTTAACTGGTCTCACATCTGTGTAAAAAGTGTCCAAGTCATTTCTATTTCAGCTCCATTCCCCTGACACAAACAGTAATATTCCTGATATTGTCATCATGTCCTGAAGGCTACACTCCAGTTTTATAGATCAGAAGACAATTCCCATCCTAGCAATATGATTCCCCATCCCCCAATACACAGAGAGAGAAACATGCATGTTTGGCTCATATGTCATGTAAATCCATGGTTTAATTGAACCATATTTAAGGTGACTGTCTGAATGCCACCCACTCCATTAACTATGAAGAAAAATTCAGGTGGGCAGCTGTGTTGGTCTGAAGCAACAGAACAAGGTTTGAGTCCCGTGGCACCTTTAAGACCAACAAAGTTTAATTCTGGGTATAAGCTTTCATGTGCATGCACACTTCTTCTGAAATGTTGTTGGTCTTAAAGGTGCCATTGGACTCAAACTTTGTTCCATTAACTATGGCTAGAGAGTGTCCGTCACATCAGAATCTGAAATGATGACTTATGTTGGATTATTAGTCATGGTTAGTAAAAGTATGATTTCAAGTGCTGTACCACTGAAGACATTCTGGTGTTAACATCCTATGTCAGTTCTCGTACTCCCCAGCTCCAGAGATTTCATGCTTCTTCAACAACTCGTGCTGCAACAACATAAAAGCAAAGGTGGCACTTGTTCTCTTGGATAAACTGGAGAGAAAACAATTGCCCCAAAATGGAATCCAAGTGAATCTCAGCAGCTGTAACTTCTGCACTGGCAAGCTTTGCAGAACATGATGCTTTAGCTTCCATGAATGAAAGTGCCGGTTTCCTTTTTCAGGATTTTAAACTGAAGACACAAGGAGTTACAACCTAGAAAAATGATAACTCATAACTCAAATTAACGATAGGTATCTCAGAAATCCCTGAAAAATCTCTGAAAAAAATTGGCATCAGACTCTCTCTGATCAATAGGGGCAACTTTACTATGTGAACTTACAGCACAATAATAATAGAGATAACCGGAATAGTTAAAATCAACATGGATGAGGAAAGCAGCAGGAGAAGAAAGTCACGGCTTTAAATCTCAAGTTACATATTGTACAACAAGACTGAGCAAGCTAAATCTAGTTTAGATCTCCTTATACCAGCCCACTTTCTCTGATTCCCCACCCCCACCCTTTGCTATGCTGTTCTGCAAACAGATCCTGGGCTGTTTTCTGTCACCCGCTAGAGCAAATGGCTCAACAGAAAGCACAGTTGGACAGCCTTTAATTAGTGCTACTTGGGATAGTCAGTATCTGAATCCATGTCAGCATCTTAGTTACAGTTCATTCCTTGAAGGTGCTGAACTAATTCAATGTCTGGTTTAAATCAAAAGCAGCAAAGGTGTGCCAGTAGACTTAGCACCTTGCGGAAGGACGGGCCTTCACTGCAGCAGAACAGCGACAGCATACAGCAGTACACGAGATCTATCTTGCACTCACCACCAGTACTATGCTGCAGTCTGCACATGTGACCATGAAACATTTGAAATAGTGTTCTTACAAGTTAAATCAAGTCAAGCTTCCTTTTGCACTCTGCTGACCTGTACCCATCATCATTAGGCACATTCATTAAATTAAAGGAAAAAATACCATTCTCACAAAATACATGTTTGTTTGGTTTCATATGTTTTTACTCACTGCACTCAAATGGCAGGCACATTGAATCCACTTAGATATTAACATTTTGGCCTGGATCCCATGCCTTCTCTCTGCCTGTGCTCTTCTTTGCCATTTGTAGAGGTGATCTTCCACTACAGATTGTGTTTCTCTGGTGTTAGCAATTTTTCAGCTCCTTGAAATATATTGGTCTCCTGGAAGCAGAAATGCTTAGTACCAGAGAATATGCACTCAATGGAGAACTGCCTCTCTAAAACACAAAGACGATTGCAAGTGGAAAGAAAGTATAGGATTCTGGGATTTGGGTTTTCATTTTGGTTTAAACTGGGTTCAAATTGTACAATACGTAATGTAACCTAAAGTCTTAAAACAGGGCAGGCTACAAATCTAAATAAAATAATAGAACCAAAAAAGTTAACCATTCATCTAAAAGTTCTTTTAAGAAAGTAGACAAAAAGCAGCTTCACATTGGTACTGGAAATCTGTCTTTAACGATATTAGCATTGTCAATGGTATGTAACAGTTACTTTAGCATAGACTTGACATTTGCCTACCCCTGACACTTAAACCCTTATGTTGGCCCCAGTCCTCTACCACTGAGATACTGAGCAGGAGAAAAAAAATGACCAGAAAATGGCCTCCATTCTAGGAATTTTCCCACATTTCTATGGTCTTTAAACAGAGGCCAGTCCAAACCAGTGCTTCTGTGGGCATTGCAGCCACCTGAAACTGAGGAGGCAGAAAGAAGGTGAAAGAAGAAGAGAAGAAGAGATTGGATTTATACCCCGCCCTTCACTACCCAAAGGTGTCTCAGAACGGCTTACAAACTTCCTTACCCCTCCCCACAGCAGGCACCCTGTAAGGTAGGTGGGGCTGAGAGAGCTCTTGACAGAAACTGCTCTTTTCCAAGAAAGAGCTCTTATCAGAACTATGGCTTGCCCAAGGTCATACAGCCAGGTGCAAGTGGAGGAATGGGGAATCAAACCCGGTTCTCCCAGATTAGAGTCCGCGCACTTAACCACTACCAAACTGGCTCACAGAAGTTTTGTGCGGGAAAAGTTTATTCATATTAGATAGATGGTAGATGGATATAGAGAACAGAACAGAGTGTGAGTGTGTGTGTGTGTGTGTGTGTGTGTGTGTGTGTGTGTGTGTGTGTAATTAACGGGGAGCAAGGGGGAAAGAGGAGGGTTGGAAGGGAAGACTGGATCATGGGTATCTGTGCCCCTGCCCCCCCCCCGCTTATTCCATTCCACTGGATGAGATAAGAGCTAATGTAATGTAGTTATGCCAAAGTGTCACACTAGGATTTGGGAGACCTAGACTAAAATCCCTGCTTTGCCATGGAAGCTTGCCGAGTGGCCTTGGGAGAGCATTCTCAGTCTAACCTACCTCAAAGGGTTCTTAGTGTGAGGATAAAATGGAGAAGGAATGATGTTATAAACTGTTCTCAGTCCCTCAAATTTAAATTCTGTGTGTGTGTGTGTGTGTGTTCTCTAGTCATAGCAACAATGCAGTTTTCTCACCACATGGACATTTTTCTGGTGTTCAAAGCAGATCAATGATAAACCCAAGTTGGTTTATATACACTGCAGCAACCACTCACTTGCTTTGGCTCTGCAGGAGGTTGTCTGGAAGATGGGGAAACTACAACACATGCTGACATTATTCTTACTATGGCCATAGAAAATGCTGGAGGGATGTGTAAATCAAACAGCCTCCTGTTTTGTTGTCCAATATGTTGAGCTGTCAGAATGAAGTCCCTGTAGAGGTTCCTTGAGAACTACGAAAGAATTCAAGTAACACTACATGAACTTCAGGAGCATCTAGAGTCTGTTCCAAGATGACAGAAGGGAAACAATGAAAGGATATAATGAAAGTCTTGGAAAATCTGAAACTGTTTTTGGGCTAAAAACATCCACAGCAGCATCTGTGTCATGCAATGACCTTGCCAGGACATTCTGAGCACAAAATATAGCAAAACAAAGCATCCTGCAGGAATGCTTCTCTGTCCCCTGTCCTATCTAAGACCAGATTGTGCTTTTGGAAAAACAAAAAATGGCAAGGCACAAAAATAACTGAGACACTAGACTTGAAGGACCCTCAAACTCTAAGAATTAGAAAATCACCAGTGTGTTTTGAGCTTACAAAGTCACCAACACAACCAGTGGTCTTGGATGCAAAGAAAATCCTCCAGAACGGGTGGGTTGTTGTTGTTTTTTGTCATCTTTGATCATATGACATCTGGAATCAAATATTGGTTCAACCCACCTAGCATGGACCAACTATCCAAACCCTTTTGGAATTGCTACGTGCGGAAAGCATTCCAGTTGTGCAGATGAGCTCAAAGAAGCCCTTGGTATTCCCAGCTGTGAATTTGATTTTAACAGCTGTTACTACTCTTGACAGTCATTCTAGCTGCTGAAATAAATACAGTTGAAGAAGTCTCAGAATCACTGAAAGGGGAGTCTCAGACAGTCTGGGACATCCTACCCCAAGCCATCATGCTGGTACAGCTCTTGTACATAATACCTGCATCAGCAGCTACAGGAGAACACTCATTCAGTGCACCAAGGAAAGCAAAGACACAACTGCATAATCACATGACAAAGAAATACCTGAGACAGATTGACCTTCCTTTGGGCAGCATGATGAAAGAATTCAGCACCTGATCTGCTGAATACTATGGGTACTGGTGCAGCCCTCTCAGGATACAAGGGCTGGGGTTCAGCAGGGCAGGTCACAGGCAAGGTTGCAGAGAGTAACCAAGGTCCAGGCCAAAAGTCAGGGGTTCCAGAGAGCAAGTATGCTAAATGCAGTTTAGAGTTAAGGGATCCAGGTCGCAAATCCAGTCCAGGGTCAGGAGTTCCAGAAAATCTGATAGTCGGGTCCAGTCTAAGGGTCAAGGTTCCAATGGTCCAGTAACAGCAAGGTCAGTGGTTCAACAGCAACATGTATTTGTTGTAGCCATGAAACTGCTGCTTCTCCCAGCTGATTTGTACCCAAGTCTTAACAAGCTACACTCCCAGACAATTCCTCTGTGTGCCTCTGACAGTGTCAGCACTGCAGGGGTGTGAGTGAGCTAGGTGGGTTTGGAGTGGCTCCTGCAAACTTGTTTACTGCTTCAGAGCTACAAGGTGTTGGCTTGGTTTTAGCTATAGGCTGTGACTTCTGATCAGTTGGTAACCTGATCTCTTGTTGCTCTTCTCCTGGCTCAGAGACAGCTGCAGCCAGTTGTTCAATTACTGGCTGAGGGCTAGCTGCAGGCAACTCTTTGTCTGAGGAATCTGTGCTGTCACTGAGCACAGACTGACTTACAACACCTTTGGCTTAATTATGCCTAAGTATCATTGCAGTTTATTATTTCCTTTCCTAATTTTTTTTATTTTGTTGGAGTAAATTATTATTTTTTTCTTAGCAAATGAGAATGGCAAGAATGTTTGTTGTTATTAAGTACAATACAAACCCATATCAAACAGCAAAATGTTGGTAAGGGTTCTTACATTGTACTATTTATTTCAAAGAAGGTAGCTAAAATGTAAAATCTATCTGCATTTGTGGATTATTTCTGAACTTTTAATAATAAATTATATGCTACAAGCTTTGTACCAAAAAATCCCAAAATTCCTTACTTACATTCTTCCTTTCCTTCTCTGAATCAAATAGTATAGGTTAGTAGCAGCATACAAACTGTGCTCTATATAAACAATCCGTAATCTTTCCTCATATCAATTACAAATTTTTATCTTCCTTTTTTTATTCAACTGTATATACAGTTGTGATAAACTTATTTAAACAATATGGAATGGTAGATTTATTTGCTTATTCAGCCCATTAAATAAGGAGATTTAAAAATGCAGCTGCAAAGTAGACAAAAGCCATTACATCCTGACTGCTGATCTCAAACACCCTCATCCCACTTTAAAAATACTTGCAGGATCCATGAACACAATAATGCTATTTCTGATACTTAAAATAGTCTTAGCAATGCACACAGTTATATATTGTCTTGCATTTAGTCATTCCAATACAACACAAAGCCAAATTTCCAACAAGCAAATTGCTTATTTGCCTTCCTTTTCTTATTCATTATGGCTTAGAAATTGCCAAAAATTACCACTGATGGAACGATTTCTATCCATAGGGTATGATGTCCTTGCCTCCCTCTTGCAGCTTGAAGTACCCCTGAAATGCTGCTCCTAGATGACATGGAAATCCCAGGAACATCATGAGGAAGAAATTGGGAGTGCATTGGAAGAAGGGAATCAGCAAAAATCAATCTCTCTTCCACCTGGGGAAATGTTAGGCAAGATCCAACCCATAATCTGATAGCCCCTAAAATCAGTATGTTATAAGAGGAGGTGCTGCATTTTCTGTCCTAGATATGGTTCTGTTGCCTATCAGAACGTAATTATAATCAGGGGTCCCAATTTGGAGGAAGTCAGCTGTATTTAAGGCCCACTGAAGTCAATGGTTTTAGTGAATTGCAACTACACATTGAAATCCATGGACATTAAGAGTAGCCAAGTTTCTCTGGATTGCAGCGACAGTGTTGCCCTATGTGTTTGTCTCCATCCAAACCCACTGGCAGAAAAAGATAGACAGATGATCACATTCAGCCCATGCACCATATATGATGAGTACTTGTACTTCGTTCTGTACCTTTGTATCACTTCCACATTAAATTAACTGTGCACCTACTGCTGCATGCAATGCACTAGCCCTGTTCACATGTTATACTCAACACAGGTAGATCCTGCATTTACAAGCATACATCTGTTTGAAGGAAAGAGCCAATAAGCATACACTTTAATGAATGCAGAGACCAGTACCTGCATGAATGCAGGGTTTAAATTACACACTCAGGTATACATGTGTTGAATGTAGCATAAGAATTACTAAACAAAAGACCCCCTTTCAGTTGCTACATTGACAGCACTGCGACCTAATGTACAGGACACACTATATATGACCCTCCCAATACATACAATTTCTTCTGAAAGAAGCAACGTAATTTTTCACCTTGGCATACAAATATATGTGTTCCAGAACTGGAATATACATGTGTTGTTCATTTCAGATCATGCCCATCAGGAGAATTGCATGTAGCACATTTGTCCCATATGGGCAATCACATGTAACGACTGAAAAGGGCTAAGTACAACAGAATGCTCAATATATTCAATGGAACTTAAGTACAGGGCTAGTGCTGATGCCACTATTTTCCCTCCTGTAGAACTTCATGACACAGGATTACCATTTTGTTTCCCCAACAGCAACCCCCCCACACACCTATATATTTACTGTACAGTGCACACACGCAAAAAAAATGCACATTCTCATTCAAAAAGCAGGGAGATTGTGCTTCGTATAACCATATGTTTAGCCTTGAACATGCTGCAGTTCAGGAGCATGGTGGCTTTCAAAGCTGGGAGAAGTCGGCACAACCTCCTCTACAAGGATGAATGAAGATGAAAAAGAAAGGCAAACAGAAGTGAATGAGAGGCTGCTTTCTGTGATTCATGATAGCTTGCCGTAAGCCTGTTAGCCTTCGCCTGGCTCCCTTCTTGGAGAATAATGGATAGTTACAATGTGTATAGCGACACTGTCAAACCATCAGGAATTGCTGATTATAGTGCTAAATATTGATCTCTGCTTCACATGTGTCAAAATTCTTTCTTCCCTTAATTAGAACTTCCCTAAGCACCATACAAGAACAAACTGAATATATCAGATCTCGCTGAAAGGGAGGGCGATGCTGGAATATAATTGTGACCTCTTGTCGGCTCCTTTTCTCTTGAGTTTTGAGATGACTTCAGCTGTCTATCTTGCCCTTCCTGGTTCATGTGATCATCATGCACATTTTTCCCACTCTAACCATAGGAGTGGGGTTTTTGTTGTTGTTGTTCTTGGTCCAGGCACTGTTTTTCATCATTCTGAACCACTGGGGCTGTAGTCAATGGCAGCGAAACTTAAAGTGCCAGAAGGTGCCTTTTTCTATTTGTTTGTTTCATGGTACACTGCACCAGGCAATGACCTGTGGCAACCATGTCACACAAAAGGGAGACAGGTTCACCCAATCAAAGGGAGGCTTAAAATTAACACAGAGCCCTTCATTTCTTCAAATAGGATGGGGTGGGGAGGGAGAAGTAAGGGTAAAAAACAGTCAGATCCATGTTATCGTTTCCTGTTTATCTATCACATTCCAAGAAATAAGAAAAAGTATGGAAATTAGGCTCCTATTATTTGCATTAGAAGGAAAGAACTTCCCCCACCCCTCCACCATCAATACTGTTATAACCAATATTGCTAATTTTATATCACCGGTCAATCAGCTCCCACGCACCTGGCTGTATTTAAAATATAAAATAATGAAAGCCCGTGATGTATGGGTTCAATTTACTCTACAAACTGAGCACTTAAATCATTTATCTTCGTTTACCTCTAATTTATTGAGGGGTGTTTTTCGTTAATAATGGCAACATGGTACATTTGCCTTTAGTTTGGTGTGTCTGATAAAAATCAATAGGTCATTAACAAGTATTTCATAAATTAAGAGCTTTCAAAAGGATGCACATTTGTCTGAGATACAAGATGTATATGCTGGAAACTTTTGTACCAATGTTATTTCACACAAACATAAAAGATAGCTAACATTACACCATGGCTACCAGCAGTGTAATTAAATCACTGCACTAATGGCACTTCTCTCAACAGGAACTTTATGGCTACGGCTTAGAATGTCTTCTTGTTGTTAACATAAGGGGGGGGACACAACATTGCTTAGAGTCCTAACTCATTTCATTTACCTGATTCCACCCTAACTGTTTAGGTTTGTGTATTATATCCTTAAACAGGTACATAGAAGAATATCATTTCATTACTGTATGATAACTAAGGTACAAATGTTAAAAGTATTAGGTCATATTCCCAAGTTATCAGCAGCTACAATGCAAAACCATGGAAGAAACACAACTTCCTAAACCAGATACAAGCTAAGCACTTCTGAAGACTACTTTAACTCCACAGTGAGGGATTCTTTTTATGCTGTAAGCGGACAGTATTGATCCAAAATTAAACAAAGCAGCATCCCCTTGAATCAGGATAGCTTATGCAAAGGTTTCAGGGCACCATAGGAGGTAATCTTGACAGTTCCTACTATTAAATTAACAAATTAGGACACACGGCAAAGCATCATTGAGTGGGATTAGAACTCAGGATTTCCATGTTTCCCCCCTCAGTCACACTTCTCTGAATCATCATTAAACAGACATTAGTCAGATCCAGTGTAAGGCACTGAATACAGCTGTATCTTTGAGCACATCCCCATACAGCAAGAGACTGTGGGGAGGTATGTGATGGGGAAGTGGCTTGGTTACAATAGGTTTGGCTTTTTCTCTCTATATTAGCTATGTTCATAAAGGAAAATTAGAGGAACCAGCTAACTATTATAACCTAATAAGGGATTAATTGGCTATATTTATTCTATACTTAAACCCACACTGAGTCTTCTTGTACCAAGTTACATATCTATCCCATGAATGGCTAGTATTCCAAACAATTCTCATTCCTAAATGACAGGAGCATGTATGAATATTAGGTGCAAACCAGTCACCTTTCGTCACTGTGCCATCCTAGGTTTAGTTATACTGAAAGTCCTTTATGTTTATGTGGCTTTAGACTGGATTTAAGAACACTAGTGCTTTATAGGGCCCAGGTGAAATCAGTGGTTTTCAGCCTATGGGTCAGGGCAGATTCCGACTAGCTGCGCCATCATTTTGACTGTCTTTTGGAAGGATACGATGCCAGTGCGCATGGCATGAACAGCAAGGATGCCATATCACTTCCACGCTGAATGCCTGCTGAATGAAGCTGCAGTACAGCAAGGTGAGGTCACCCAGTGATCAAGAGGATTCCTGCATGGCTCTGACCCTTGGTTTGTTCTTCACTATGATACACTATGAAAACACTGCGGTGTTTCCTGACCCCAGGTCTTTTGGTCTGCTGCCCACAGCTGTGGTCCTGACACTGGCAAAGTCATCACTCAGGCTCCCCTTATTCCTGGCACATGACTCTGATACCATGTGACGTTGCACTTTTCAGCAGCACAATGGGTCAAGGTTTGAAAAGGCTGGAGGCTAATGTTTAAATCATGTTGAAGGACCTTTTAAATAGGTTGGCAAGTAGGAAAAATTCATTAACATCATGGTCAGACCATCTGTTTTTTGATATGATCTTTCACAGATAAAAAGCTCAAGTAATAATCCTCTAATGTCTCACTGATTTTGAAGATTAATTTTTCACCTTTTTTGAGGAGTCTTTTAGTATTGCTATCACCTTCCAGTGGGGCAAATATTTCTGTGGTTGGGCTGGACTGAAGTTTTCTGTCATCCCTCTTTTTAATCTTCCACTATCAACTTCCTTCTTAAAAAAAAAACTTTTTGAAGCCAATATTATTCATTGGATCTTCACTAATAGTATTATCCTAAACAGAGTTACACTTTCTTAGTCCACTGAAGTCAATGGGCTTAGAACAGTGTAACTCTGCATAGGGTTGCACTGTAAATTTCTTGAATCCCAGCTTGTCCACCTCAGGCTCTTTAGAAGTCTGTCTAATTTTAATATACTATACCCAAGTTATGGTGGATGTATGAGTCATTACATGAATTGAGTGTAATGATTTTTAAAGACATTTAAAAGCCCACAGTTCTGACAGAAGGATGCAGGAGCATGCCAAAAATGTGTAAATATTACTATAAAACAAATGGTAATGAAATTGTAAGAGTTTAACAATTGCAGGTAGAGATGCCCCAAAAGCCATCTTGATGGCCAAAGTATTTGGAGTTGGTTTTCTACTAGCCGAGGGTGAGTTTTGTCTTCTGCTTCAGCCTTCCAAGTAGTACACATTAGGAACAACTGTATATAAAGAGTGTAACAAATGAGTCATCTGTACTGGCTCTCTCTTTGATAGAATCAGGTTACAGACTTGAATAGAGAACTTCCCAAGGCAGAACCTCTATGACTGGTCCCATAGAAATATACTGTGGAGGCATGAGTTTTTAGGCAGTTAGTCGAATTGTATACGATTTTTTTAAATCACCCCCATGCCTAATTTCTTCTTTTATCAGCTAAAGATAATTAAAACAATACAAGGAAGTCAAATATGGGACAATCAATAAGAAGGGGTGTCTTTTGTGACATCCTAATGTCCTTTTCAGGAGACTTAACCAAAAGAAATAATAATAAACGACAGGTAAGGTTTATAGTACTTTTAAATAAGCAAGTGAGCCTCCTAAAGCTACAAGCTACATTCTCTGGATATCAAAAATAATAACTGGTTTCACAGCAGTACAGCATAGAAACACAAGGGTATAAGATATACTGTACTTTAAGCTCTGTTTGATGAATCTGAGCACAGTTCCTGGGGGATAGATTACTTTAAACCATGCTCTTTTACTTTCTAATCCTAACTTGATTTGATTTGTACTTTAATACAGCTGCCTGGCAATTCAACAGCAAACAGAGACTATTTATGTAATCATATTGTAAGTAGTGGGACAAGACGGAAACTCTCTAGAACCTTTTTGGAAAACAGTTTGTTGTACTTTTTATTTATTGAACAGCAGGGCTTCAGGCTTTTCAGTGCTCATTATAATTGGTTTTCTGCTTGAACTTTCAAAAACTGTCATGTCAATACTCAAACAGAATTTTTTTGCTTACTATATGGCTGTGGGCTCTATTTTCTCATGTGCTACTTGACAAAGTTCTTGTAATATCTTAAAGGCAAGTTCTAGAATTTTAGTTGCTATTTAGGAAATGGGAAGGTTTACCCTTCCCAGCATCCTTGATTGCAATTTATTGTGATTTGCAGTGCAGTCCTAAGTAGATCTACACCCTTCTAAGCCCATTAACTTTAATGGACTTGGAAGGGTTTAACTCTGCTTAGGACAGCACTGTTAACAAACTTAAGAAGCTTGTCATAGGTTTCATATTGAGCCTCACCTGTCATGGATTTCAAGTATTCCACTACTGTTCTGTCATTTGCGCACACAGCCCTGATAAATGACTTGGATCTATAGAGAACTATAAACAAGTTGACATCAGCAAAAACTTGTATTTGTGCACCCTCTTTTCTAGTTTTTATCAGCCTAGCTGTAGTTTTTCTGTCACATACAGACTTGTCAGCTCTCCAGTTATGCTGCTAAGGAGCTACAAAACAGTGCAAAAGCTAGCTGTTGTGCAAAAAGAAAAGGATGGAAATATACCTATTTATTTATTTCATTTGATTTGTATCCCGCCCTATCCCACAAGCAGGCTCAGGGTGGCTCACAACACATGATGAAACAATAAATATTCATTTAAAAAATCAAATCATTTTATCCAAATAAATATTTCAATACTTAAGTTAGAACCTGGCAGCAGCTTAATAATATCTGACTGCAATACATGCTGAAACAATGCCGGGGGGTGGATATTTCTCTGGCGCCAAGTAGGTATAGGCAGTACAATTGAGGCAGATTGATCAGATTAAGCAGGGAAGGCCAGTGTCCTGTGGACATCTGCCACCTCATCTGAAAGCCTGGTGGAACAGCTCCATTTTGCAGGCCCTGTGGAATTGTAATAAATCCCGTAGGGCCCTGATCTCAACCAGGAGCATGTTCCACCAGGCAGGGGACAGGGCTGAAAAGAGAACTGGTTGCTTGATTGAATGAATTGTTGATGATGACTTTTGGAGGGACAAGATGTCTTCCTTTCCTCAGAGAAGAAGGACCTTTCATGGTAAGTATCCAATGATCCGTTCTTCCTCTGAGGCAGAGGACTTCTTGGTGGGACCTCCCATAGCAGTGTCCTCATGCTTTGGGTGGGCCATCAACTTCTGTGTCTATTATGTGTTGGAGGACTCTTCTGCTGAAGACAGCATCAGCTGAATTATAGCTGTTTATCTTATAGTGCTTTATAAACATAGAAATAGAAGACCATGTTGCTGTCTTGCACACTTTTCTACTGTGGCATGTCTACTAAAAGCTGCATTAGTTGTCATGCTTCTGACAGAATGTGCTGTGGAACATCCAGTTTGTGGCATTTGTAGGCTCATTGAGATATCTGCTGATGGCTAACCTGAATGTTTTATTTCCCATATTCAGTGGGGAGATTGAAATGAATAGAGAATCTGTTCTCCTGATGTGTTCTGTTCTGAGTATGAATGCCTATAGCATTCTTCTGACATCCAACATGTGACACAACCTTTCCTTTGGGTGACTAGGATTCAGGCAAAAGGATGGAAGGCTGATCTCTTGGGATCTGTGAAATGTGGAATTTTGGCCAGAAGGCTGGATCGGTTCTCAACATCACCTTAGCTCTATGGAAGATACAGAGCTCAGGTTTGATGGAAATTGCTCCGAGCTCTGATACACATCTCACAGAAGTGATGACCATTAAGAATAGGGTATTCAATCTCAACTTCTTCAATGGAATCTCATTAATAGGTTTGAAGAGAGGTTTTGTAAGAGATGATAGTACAGTGTTCAACTTCCAGGTTGGAAATCTAATATAGACTTAATTTTTGGGTTCCATATGTTGATGTTCTTCCTCTTATATCATCTGATGAATGCCTTCCAGGTAAAGTTATATATTTTGATGGCTGATTGTTTCCTAGATGCAAGGAGAGTGTCCATAACTTTGCTATAGTCTAGTTGTAGGAAGTTGTCCCTTTCAGTTTCCAAGTTTAACCACTCTGGATGTAGATGCCAGATTGGACCCTGGTGCAGCATGCCAACTGGTACTGGAAGCTTCAAAGGTGGATTTATGGACATTTGATGGAGAGCTGAAAACCACGGCCATCATGGCCAATAAGAAGCCCACTGGAATAATCTCCACCTTCTGTTCCTTGATCTTTCAGATCAGTTTTGGCAGAATTGGGACTAGAGAGAAGGCGTACAATAAACCTCTTAGCCAGCTCAAAGTTAGTGTATCTGTCGATTCAACCTGGTGGTGATGAAACCTGGTGAGGAACCAGTCTATTTGATGGTTCATTGAAGATGCAAAGAGGTCGGAGCTTCTGGTTTTTGGTTCAACGATGGCGGTCACGCTCCCCTTCGCTCAGGTATGGAGGGAGGCTGCTGATGCAGTTTCCCCACGTAGCCCGAGGGTAGGGCTCCTAGCCATAGGGCTTTTGAGGGGTAGCCTCTTCGATGCTGTAATGCTGGAGAATTGAGGCACCCCTCCGCCCTGACGGTCCTACCACCTCGGGCACTAGCTGGGCTGGCTGGAACAAGCACTAGAGATCGAACGGAATTGCGATAACAAAACCGAAGTCGAATGGGACCGACAATGAATGTGAGTTAGACCTAAACATATAAATCAAGCGGAAACCCTTATACCCCCCCTATCTTAAGGACGGGAGAGAGGAAGGATGCCTCCTGCTTACATAAACTGATAAGCAAAAAAGAGGGGGGGAGGATGGGGATTACAAGTGACTGACTTGTTTTGAGAGGCTTACCAGAGCGGATTTGTTCTGAAAGTGATTTTCAGAGGTGGTGAAACAGTGATTGGCTTTTGTAAACAATTAGCCATAATGGTGGGCGCAGGGAAGAAAGGAGTGAAACTGAAACCAGCAGGCGGCCAAAGTCCGAGGCTGGAAGAGGGGGTCGACATCATAAAGCTACTAGCGGATACTCTCAAGCCTGTGATGGACCAACTTGCTGGTATTAACCAGCAGTTGGCCATGCTTAACCAAAACTTTGCATCACAGCAACTCCAGCTGGCGGAGAGGGTTAAAAAGACAGAGCAAACAGAGGAACTAGTTAAAGAAATGTACTCTGTAAACAAGAACATGAAGAAAAAGATGGGAGAATTAGTGAATAAGCAGAACTACCAGGAAAACCGTTTACTGCAACTACAAATGGAAAAGGCAAATATGGTTCTCAGATTTCAAGGGGTTCCTGAAGCACCGAATGAGGACCTGAAAAAAGTGCTCAGCAAAATTATTGCACCAGTAACAGGCTTGAAAGCGGAAGAAATCATTCATGATATGGAAGCAGCCTATAGGGTGTACTCTAACTACACACACACACAAAAATAACTTGCCTGGGGAAATAATGGTCAGGTTCTCAAGAAGACAGACCAAAGATGTAATTTTGAAAGCAACGTCAGCAACTCCACTGAAACTGGGAAGCACAATCATTAAAACTCTAAAGGACATTCCATTTGAAATTCGTCGAAAAAGAAAGAACTACAAGGACTTAATTCTTTTTCTTCAAACTAATCAAATCTCATACAAGTGGGCGGTGCCAGAAGGGGTCATTTTTAAATTTAACGATAAAAGAGAGAAGATTGACTCCATCTTTAAAGCTAAAGACTTTCTAAAATGCCACCTGGGAAACAAAAGGAGAAACCGGGTCGAATGGCTCTACTCCCTCAGAGACGGACGAAGACCTGGCCGAGGAAGAAGAAGTTGCAGCCATTAAAGCATCTTATGATTTAAGAGATAGAAAGCCTAGTTAAAGGCAGAAGGACTCTGATAATTGCCTTTATGAAGCGAGCTGACGGGGATGCTCTGGAATTCCCTCATAAAAAGTAACAAATTAATACAGTAGCTGAGCTAGATAGGAACTTACAGTTTGCCTTGTTTACTAACACTAAAGTACTTACATTTAGATTAACAGGGATAAGATCTTCTTCTCTTGGGTTTTTAGTTTAGTGTGGGTTTCTTTTCTTTATCCTTAGTTGTAGTCCCCCCCCCCATTTTTCTTTTGTAGTTTGTAGTGTATAAGCAAAAAATCAATAAAAAATCCCCTTCAGGGGGCCAAAAAAAAAAAAGATGCAAAGAGGTCCACCAATGGAAGACCAAAGTGACTTGTGATCAAGTTGAAAAGATCTTTTTTGCGGGTCCATTCTCCCACTTGGACCACCTGTCAGCTGAGCCAGTCTGCCTGTACATTGGCTGTTCCCTTTTTGTGTTCTGCCCAAATGAATAGCAGGTTCTTCTCTGCCAATTTAAGGTGATTGGATGCTTCCTTGTGAAGAGCTGGTGACCTGGAACCTCCCTGTTTGTTGAGATATGTTTTTGCCACTATGTTGTCTGTACATATCAAGATGCAGGAGTGGGCTATGCTGGCTTCAAAGTAAAGAAGAGCTAGATGAATGGCCTGGAGCTTTAGGAGATTGGTTGGTAGAGCCGATTCCTTCTTGCTCCACTGCCCCTGTACCAGGTCTCCTTCCAGTATTGCTTCCCATCTGGAGAGAATTGCATCTGTGAATAATTGTTTCACTTCTGTGACCCAATATTTCTTGCCCTGCATAAGGTTGGATGTCTTTGTCCACCAGACTAGACTGTATTTCACCCTTAGTGGAATGTGGATGGACAGGTCTTCCTTTCTTGCAATTTGATCTTGGAAGGGTCTCAGGAGTTGTTGCACATGTCTGGAATGAAGTTTGCCCCATTGAATTGCATCTATGTTTGAAATGAGCAGACCCATAAGACTTGTGAGAGACATTAGTGAGGAAGACCTGCTCCATATTATGGATGTTGCCATTTCTTTTGCTGTCTTTGCCTTCTTTTCTGTAAGGAAAAGACTGTTGGCCATGGTGTCTATTAGTACACCTAGGTGTTCCAGTCTCTGTGTTGGTTCCAGGGAACTTTTTTGCAGGTTCATTAGGAATACGTGGTCCTGAAGAAAGCGGATGGTTTTTCCGTGTCTTTTTGAAATTTGTAGAGAGAACTGGACCTGACTAGCAAGTTGTCTAGATAGGGATGAATGAGCACTCCCTGCTCTCTTAGCTTCACCACCAGATTGATCAGTAACTTGGAGAAAAACCTTGGGGCTGTGGAGAGGCTGAAGGGCAGAGCTCTGAACTGAAGATAGATCTCCCCAACAAAAAACACAGGAATTCGCTGTGACCCTAAAATACTGGTATGCAGAGATAAGCCTCTATCAAGTCTATCAAGGTTAGGTACTCTTCCAGTTTCAGAGACCCTGTGATTGATTGTAGTGTCTCCATTCTGAAATGCCTCAGTTTGATTAACTTGTTGAGGTATTTCAGGTCAAATATTGGTCTCCAGTTCCCATTCTTTTGGGGGACCATAAAGAAAATAGAGTATACTCCATGCCCCCTTTCTGAATGAGGGACAAGTTCTATGGCTTGAATGCTGAAAAGATGTTCAATCACTTTAAAGGTTCTGAGCTGTTTTTTAAGGTGAGATTATGAATCGTTCCAGTGGGTACCTGTTGAATTCTATGCTGTATCCATTGGTGACTACTTTGACTGCCCATCTGTGGGCATTGGAGTTGATCCAGATGTCACTGAATTGAATCAAGCATCCTCCCACTAGAGCTGACCACAAGTCACACCTTAGAGAGTTTCCCAGGCCTGTAGCCAGGATTTTTTAATTTGGGAGGCCTTAAAATAAGTTGGGGGGCACCCCTGCACACATCTTCAAGCTTCCACCCTTCCCTGCAACTAAGTTAAATTAAATTAAACTACCCTCCCCCACTACTTCCCTGCTAGCCAGGGAGGGCAGGGGAGGGAGTTGGGAGAGTGTGCACCATGACACACCAGCCCAAAAGCCAGGTACTTCTCCGGGGGGGAGGGAGAAGGCAGCGCCCCAGGTTCTCTCTCTCCCTTCCCTCACCAATGAAGGAAGGAGGATGAAGGAAGGAATGAAGGAAAGGGCTGGTGCCACGGTGCACCAGCCCAAAGGCCAGGTACATCTCCAGCGGGAGGAGAGAGAAGGCAGCACCCCAGGTTCTCTCCCCCTTTCCCTTGCCAAGGAAGAAAGGGAGGGAGGGAGGGATGGGCAAGGCTGGTGCCATGATGCACCAGCCTGAAAGCCAGGTATTTCTCCAGGTGAAGGAGGGACGAGGAAGCAGCCCAGGCTCTCTCCCCCATTTCCCCTGCCAACAAAGGAAGGAGGACAAAGCAAGGAAAAGGAAGGAAGGAAAGGGCTGGTGGTGCCATGGTTCACAGACCCAAAGGCCAGGTACTTCTCTTGGCACCAGCCCATGGCTCAGCTCTTGCTGCCCCTATGGCCTGCACCACCCCCAGCTTTCTATCTACTCTCAGAGTAGTACTCTGAGTGAAAGTTCCTGCCAGCCCCACCTTGTCTACTGGCCTCCTGCATGGCCAGCACCAGCAAGTTGGGAGACCTGGGATAGATAGGAAGTTGGGGGGCTTTGGGAGGAAGTTGGGGGACCAGGCCCTGGGATGCCCCACTGTAGCAACGGGCCTGACTTCTTCCAGATCCATGTTTTGGTTTCAACAGATTGTGCTACAAATCGGGGTGGGGCTTGTGATCCTGCTTTGCAAGTCTGGGCAGAGAAGGGATTGGGCTGTGTGCCTCTGGACTCCTTGATCACATGAGACATTTCCTTGCATGTCTGAAACCCGTAGCAAACTGAAAACATTGACTCGTTATGCAGCAGCACTAAAAAAAATAAAGGCAAATTCTTTGCTGGAGTTATTAGGAAGGGGATTGAAAATATAACAACGAATATTGCAATGCCCCTGTATAGAAGTATGGTGCTGCCTCATTTGGAATACTGTGAGCAGTTTTGATTGTCATGTCTTGATCATAAATATGTACTATGTAAATCTGGGGTAATGCCCTTTCAACATTGGCAGAACATCTTGTCTTGTGACTTGCTGCTATAACAGTCAATATACACAATCCTAACAATTTACATGCGAGTGCAACAATCCTTGGGAACAGGTTATATACAGTTTATTTAATAACTAGACCATACAGGAGTTATGAACAAGCATTTGCCTTTTTACATACAAATTTCAGCTTCAGCTGAAGAGTGAGGGAAGAGAAGGCAAGAACACCTTGTGTTCAGACACCAACATTGCACAAATGCACCAGTATTAATTAATTAATGCATTGGAATTAGCTCAATTGATAAGACATATGCAAACATTTGAAAAACAAAATTAAGTGCATATGATTTT
Organism: Gekko gecko; assembly: GCA_029375565.1. Classification (NCBI taxonomy): domain Eukaryota; kingdom Metazoa; phylum Chordata; class Lepidosauria; order Squamata; family Gekkonidae; genus Gekko; species Gekko gecko. The sequence continues at coordinate 44,271,299 of JAPDNY010000003.1, read as the reverse complement.
GCATGGGAAATGGAACTGTTTTTGGTTTTTAATGAGGGCCACAAAGCCAGACAACTCTTTACATCTTTTGACATCTGGAGGCCAGCTCTACTAAAATAGTGGAAAGAGGTGGGTAGCCCTGTTCTCCAGAGGCCAGGTCTACCAATATAGTGCAAAGGGGAGGGTAGACCTGTTCCCCCGAGGCCAGGTCCATCAATATAGTGGAAAAGGGAAGGTAGACCTGTTCTCTGGAGGCCAGGTCTACCAATACAACAGAAAGGAGCAGGTAGACCTGTTCTCTGGAGGCCTGGTCTACCCCCATAGAGGACAACATTTTCTGTAAAAACATTTGTTTGATTCTGTTTCTCTTATAACATTTAAATTATTCGTAAAATATAGTTTAAATATAGTATAAAATAATTCTGAGATTTTTACAAGGTTATGGAAGTAATGTTCTAAAAATCTAATTTATGCAATAGTCAAATGTAGACTCACTCATAACTTTAATGCTACTGGGGGGGGTTGCTCACGAGGTGGAATTCCTGCTCACAACACTGTAGAGCTTAGAGGAAACATTGAGGGTACCTGTAAAAACACAATGGTAAGATGGTAATGCATACAGTTTCTTAATGAAACCTGGGAACTGCCTGTTAGTCATGAGTTTTGCCCATTCTGCTTTCAATTGCTTCTCAAAAAATTCAGGGAAGGGAAACACCTTCTCTTTCAAGCTTGATCCGGGAAAGAATTCTTGTGTGTGTGTGTATGTGTGTGCATGGGCATGGGCATGCGTGCACATGTGCTGGTGACTTCTGGTGACCCCTAGTGAGGCTAGGACATTTTCACAGAGCTGGCTTGATAACCTGCCTCTGCGTCCCCAGTCCTGGTATTCCTTTGAGGACCCCCTTCCAAATACTTTCCAGGGTCAGTCCTACTTAGTTTATGAGATCTAACGAGATCAGGCTTGCCTGGGCTATCCAGGTCAGGGCAATCTGGGAAAGAATTCTTTATTTCCCTTTGGTCTGCATTTTAAATCGGTGGAGCCCTGGTCCTCTTACCCCAGGGACGCCTTTAAATTTAATGGTGCTAGAGTTTTTGATAAAAGATATTGATAAACTTTGGATTTGAAAAACCTGGCAAACTGCTCAGGGACCTCAATTTCTTCTTCCTCCTTATCTGAGAAGAATTCTCCATCCTCTCTATCATTGAGGTTACTCTCTGCGGAAGGATCAGGTCCCCATTGGGGGCTGTCTCTCCTTCTTTTCCCATTGGAAGAATCTTTTTGTGCTGCCTTGGTTGGCCATTTAGTAGCTTCCTTAAATAATGAAGCACCTCCAGAGCTTTCATATCTCAGAGGAGAAAGAGAAGAAAGGCAGCTGAATATGGGTCTGTCAGATCTAACACCCCTCTCATAATAGAAGCTCTTAATCTCTTCCTTTGTTGTTTGCCTTATTAAGGAAAAGAACTCTGGAGGAAGATTAAATGGCCTGGAGACATTTACATTACCCATCCATCAACGTTCTACTTCATTTGCTGGCTGCATGGAGATTTGGATTGGGTATTGCCAATCGTCCACACCAGCTTCAGTGCCCATCTGGCTTGTGGCGGGTATAGGCTCCTCTTCACAGCCTTCTGCCAAGCTGCCAAAATGGCCACCACTTAAAACCAACAGGTTAGAGTGGTCTGGAGCTTCCTGCACTGAATGTAGTGCTTTTTTGTGCCCTTTTGTGGCTGTTTTACTGTTGGCTCGGAAATTGCAGCTAAGGCAGCCCAGCTAGGGTCCGTGCCCACCCAATGTGAGCTTTCTCTGACTGCTGCAGCCGTTGGAGCTTCTAATTCATTGTCAGAGAGGAAGTCGTTGCTGTCCTCTCATTGATTCATTGCTCAAGCATCTAAGCAGGCATGGTATGCAAGCTGATCGCTTAAAATGGCCACCGCTCCAACATGAAGCACTGTTCCTTTCCCAAATTGGTAGAAAAAGGAGGAGAGTGGAGTCAGGAGGGTAAGAACAAGAATGGAGTAAGAATGGTAAAATAGAAAAATAGTAAAATAGAAAGGTAGAGAGCTAAAGAAGTTAAAGAATGATAAAAATTGATTAAAGGAAGTAGGACAGCCTACTGACTAATTGCTCTACCTGTGAGGCAGGAAAAGAACTGAGGAGATGGGTGACTCCCACAGCAGGGACAGGAAGGAGAAAAGATTCTTCCTGCCTCCCTGAGTGAATGGTAGAAATAACCCACCAAGATGTCCTCCACCTCAGAGGGAGAACATCAAATCCTAGAAGACTGTATATACCTGGATTTAAATAATTTGATCAAGTCAGAGGAACATTCCTATTTACAGTGTTATACGTCAATATCCAAGATTTTAGAAATGCACAAATTTTGAAAAGCAAATGAAAAAGCCGCAAGCGGTTAACAGCAATAACAACTTTGGGGAAATACTTATATTTACTGTGGCTCTATTCCAATGAACATTTCAGGTTCCAATTATTTCCTTACAATGTTTTATATACAAAACGAGGAAGCATAAAATAGTCTTAAAGTGTCTATTAACCTTGTTGCTGAACTTTCCTTTTTTGGACCAGTATCAACTTATTGTATGTTATTTCATTGTAACATGTAACACTGTAACACGTGTCTATCTGTGTTTGGCCTCTGAAGAAGGCCCTCAAGGGGCAGAAACGCATCAGGGCACTAGTATTGGCCCTTGTGTTCAGGTCACTTGTACTTTATAACGAGGCTTTCATTGGGCCCGTATATGTTTTTAACTATCTAATAAATACACGTGTTTTTGTATATAATTATTATACACTAGGTTTTAATATTGGCCCTTTATCAGGCTTCTTTCTTACCATTATGATTATTTCCTTCCAGTGTTTTATATACAAAATGAGGAAGCATAAAATAGTCTTAAAGTATGCACTGAGCTCTGTATACTGGCAGCACACATTTTTAAAGAAGCCACATTTCAAAGTCCGCTCATTCTAGTCAATATCATTGTTGAATGTGTAGACAATTAAAAAAAACGGATGAACTGAAAATCAGCATGGTGAGGTGACTCTTTACGAATGTGTTAGAATGATCATAAATGCAGCTACTCGTGAGTATGGATACTGCTGCGCTCTCTGAAAGAATACACTTCTTGAACTAGAACTTTCCTAGTATAAGAGCAGATCAACTGTTTAAAATGAGGGTTTCAGAATTTGTAGATTCTGAACCCCTTTATCAATTCAAAGCTAAAAAGTTCTTATTTTTAAATTAAATACTGAGAAGTGATAGGAGTCTACCAAAACCTGCCTGAAACATCAATGAATTCAAGAGCAGCTTAACAGTAACCCTTCTGTATGTTGACAGAGAGGAACAGGAACCATACTGTTCCAGAGCATCATCCCGCTTTGTCCCTGTTATCACATGGTTGGGTCACAGTTGTATGAGAGCCTGCCACACAGTTTTTGATAAACCACACTCTGGGGCAATACAATCATAAGAACCCACAAGGCAGGCCTTGCCCATGAGGCAGCAGGTCTTCACATGAACCCACAGAAAAGCATTTCCCCTGGTTCTCTCTAACATCTAAAGGGACACCAATCACTGATACCAAAGTGATATCACTCAAAGATATATGACTGTTTTAGACTGTATTTGTGTGATTTCCATTTTTATGCTAAAATAGAGCTACCCAATTCAAAATAGTTGACTTTGGAGTTCAAAGTGGGAAGTTCTATAGGACCATTTAGCTCTTCATTGGGCACCTCTGAAGTAATTCCATAGTGGACCTTGTTTACCTTTAAATATTGCCATACTTTTGCTAAGAAACATATTCAATATCCAAACAGTTTTATAATATGATGCTTGAACAAACAATTTTTATTAATCCATTTGTTTAAAGGATATCTATAAAAAGTACACTACTGCTAACTCTTCAAGAACATGCCTCTACCCTGTTCAAAAGAGTCACTATTCTTACTAAATGGCATATAATTAGTTGCTCTCTTTAAACAGGTTCATTTGCCCAGCATAATGCAATACCAAAAATGGAACAGAACCTGAGGAAAAAAATATTTTAGTCCAAGTCAGAGCCAATTATTTCTCTGAAAAGAGAAGGCAGATAGGTTTCAATGGCTCTTAATGTTAAAAAAAAAACCTATATCAAAGCTAGTCTTTTAGTCAACTTAGAAATTTATATACTATATACTAACCCTCTTAATATCCTCTCTCTCTCTTTCCTCTGGGCATTTATTGCTGTTCTTTCTAGTTCAGTAACCAGTGAGCAGAAGGTTCATTAAAACTAATTGAATTGGAAACTTGTCTGCCCTGGGAAATGTTAACTCTTTGTTGTTATCTCTAAAAAAAAAAAAAACCCTTTTGTTACATTTCTTTGAAATAAATCATTGTTCTTTTTTTAAGAGTGGTTTTTTTACCCTACCATTCGGAAACCATTTTCTACATACAATAATAAGGAGGTGTGTGCCCTCAAATCTTCATTTCTGTAAATTAGGTAGCATAAGATGTATGAAAAATATTTAGTCCATTATTCACTCAGCATAAGAATGTTGTTGTGTTAACCTTTGAAATGCTGCATCCCACTTACCATGGGCATTATTTCCAGCCATCAGATATGTCAGTTATGCCTAAGGTACACAGGTAGAACAAATAATGCATTTGGGTGCTTGGGAAATTGTTACTGGTTTCATAGAGATCATCACAGAATAGTAAATTTACAATTGTTCTAAAAAATATGGCTCACTAAATGAAAAAAAAATGTAAAGGTCTGACTGGGATTGCATGCCTTAACTTGTTGTGTTACCATTTGGAAGTGTTTATGGCAGAATGGGAGAAGTGATTTTAATAGGATTTTTAGGACATTTCCTGGGCTGCAGAATTGTTTGTTCCTAGAAAATATTGATTAAAAGGGGGTGAACCCAAGAACTCTGGCTAATAGTCACCATGGTAGATTTCCGACAGCTTTAAAATCAATTGGAAATAACAGGCCACCTACTGTTGCTAATAATAGTAAATATTTATGACTGATTTGACTGAGCTTCAATACCAGTCAATCACTTTCTAAAGGATCTTTGAAATTCATTAACCTCTTTTTGCTGGCCCCGTCCCTGTTGGTATTAGCCATTAGAACAGAATAAATGGAGCTGAGTTTGATTTTCCTGTTGCCATCATTCATAGCTTATTTGTTTGTCCCCTTCATTCTTCCACATTGCTTCTGCATTGATTACCTGTTTAGTCATATAAACAACAACAGAAGCCTACAAAGGCAAGACGAAAAAACAATTCCCCTATGAAGTCGGCTTCTGACTATCCTAAACCTGAACTGCTGCACATCTTTTCAGTGACTCATCAGTAAACTGATTATTACATACTTGTGCGGCACAAGTTGTGCCTCCCTATTGAAAAAAGGAAGAGGAAGATGCGGAAGTCCCTTCAATAAAGCATTTCCTACCTTCTATGCAGCTCTTTTTTGCCTGTGCTTTTGCTGTCTTGATTTCTACTAGCTGAAAAATTTTAATTGGCATAAAGACGTTTCATGTTGGTATAATGTTGAAATAAATGGAACAAAGCCATCTTTTAAACTTATAATGAATAAGAACATCTGCTGGATTTTATTTATTTAGTAGATTTTTTATCCCACCTTTCCTCCAAAGAACTCAAGGTGGTGTGCATCATTCTCCCGCCATTTTATCCCCACAAATGACGGGCCCAAGGTCACCCAGAATGCTTTATGACAGAGTGGGGATTTCAATTGGCATATCCCAGATTCTAGTCTGACAAAATAACCACTACACCGTGCTAATTAATGTAGAAGCTGTACACGATGATCAATGGAGATGTTCTCTGTGTCTTGCTTGGACATGTTCAACTGAAATTATCAATATTTCTTAGTAACCTGTACAAGACAATAGATGTTGACTTATGGGAGTAACAGGAAAAATTATCTGCTTAACCCAAAAGTGTTCCATACTGCTGGCAAAAAAAATCCCACAAACCAGCATAGTGGTTTTTACTCAAACAAGAGATTACAACTGTCCATAAAAGTTAAGAATAGCATATAGCACACAGTGTAATATGGTTCACCAGCACGTATGTATGTAGTCTTTTCTGAAGGTGACATCTCATGTTACAACCACTAGATGCAACTTGAAACAGCAACTATTCCACCTGGCAAGTTTTTTCACATGCAGCAAACAAGTCAGACACAGCTTGGCCATTGTGTCTGCTTAGACTCTATGCCATCCCCTCCAAAAATGATGATTTACGGCAGCATGCAGAAAAAACACAAAGTTGGGATCAACCACACAACAAGCCGTTGCACACTTGACAGTTTACCATGCAGACTGGTTTATTATATAAAACAACCAACACATGGCAGCAGTTTCCAGTGGCCAGCAGTAGACAGGCCATTTAACTGAACAGGAAAGTTCCCTGTGGGCTGCTGATAACCAAGAATGAGCAGAGCATCTCAAGGTCCTGTACCTGAGCCAGTGGGGGAGAGTGGAGTCAGGAATCAGGCTGCCCACCTTGGATGGCGCACCACTTGTGCCAGCCCAGAGGGTGAGGAGCCTGGGGGTGGTACTGGATGCCTTGCTTTCTATGGAGGCCCAGGTCACCTCAGTTGCCAGGTCTGCCTTTTACCATCTTTGGCAGATTAGGCAGCTGGCTCCCTACCTCTCCCCCCAGGACTTGGCTACAGTGACCCATGCAATGGTAATTTCCGGACTTGATTACTGTAACTCGCTTTACACAGGCTTGGCCTTGCGGCTGATCTGGAAATTCCGACTAGTGCAAAATGTGGTGGCACACCTGCTGACGGTGCGGCCTGTGCGGGCATGCATTCAGCCAACAGTATGCCAATTGCACTGGCTACCAATTGAGTACCAGATCAGCTTCAAGATACTGGTATTGACTTTTAAAGCCTCGCACGGCCTGGGACCAACATACCTAAGGGACCGCATCTCCCCATATGTGCCCCGGAGCCTTGTGCTCTGCCAACCAAGACCACTGGTTGTCCCTGGTCCATCTGCTAAGCCTTGACTGGGGCCAGGGCTTTTTCTGCCCTGGTCCCAGCCTGGTGGAACATGCTCCCTGCAGGACCTATTACCATTCCACAGGGTCTATAAAATGGAGTTGTTCCGCCAGGCCTTTGGCTGAGGCAGCAGACATCCAGTGAAAAAGTCAACCTCCCCTGCTGAAGTTCACCAGCTGGATGTGGTCCAGATCAAGTTGATCTTAGAGGCCTAGTGGCACCAGTTCTGAAGATTGTGTGTATAAACAAATAGTACAATCTGTTTTAAAACTGTTGTTCTTAACTATTTTTACATTCTCTTTTAATGTATTTAAATTATGATGTCAAATGGCTTTGTGATCCACCCTCAGCCCACTTGTAGGGAGGGTGGAATATAAGTTCAATAAAATAAATAAATAAATAAAAATAATCTTCTTTATGGGCTCTAGTCTCAGCCCTTGAAGAGTCACAGCTAATTGGTAAGTACTGGATGAGACTGTGTTAGGCAATATAAAGATTATTTGTGACAGTTCATCTGCTCTGCTGATCTCACACATGCACCATCATCTCTAGAGGCTGCTGTTACTTATGATCAACATACTTCTGAGCAATGCTCCCTCTAAGCTGTGGAGTCTTGTGAGCAAAAACTCGACTTTGTGAGCTATTGGCATTAAAATTGTGAGTGAGCGATTTGGCTACTGCATGAATTAGTTTACTCTGGAGCTATCCTTTCTGAGCAGAGACAAAAATGTGCGAACTGGAGGCTAAAAAACTGTGAGCTGGCTCAGATTAACTCAGTTTAGAGGGAACACTGCTTCTGAGAACTTATTCTAAAACAATGCACAACCTCAACCGACACTAGTTTGCCTTCAAATCTACAACAACATATGTAATAGAATTTGATGATGAAAACACATCTTTGTTTTTTTAATACCAAGGTGTTTGCATGTGGTTCCCAAGTCAATCCAGGCAGTTTATAAGTTCATATCTCCTCACCTTCAGCAGAAGAATAGAAGAACTACTCTACACCATTCAAGTGGGTTAGTCATGCTGGGTCTGAAGCAGCAGAACAGAGTTTGAGTCCAGTGGCATCTTTTGGGGTGCATTCAGACAGCGTGCTGGGAGCGGTGTAAATTGCTCTGGCCCAATGCGTTTTTTTTTTAACCCAGAGAATCGCAATCACAGTGACCTCCTTCTTCCGGATCCCTGCACAGCCATATTGCTCCCCGTTGGAAGGGTGCATCGGTGTTTTTTTCCCCCTCTCAGCTTGAGCATGCGCACAGGCAGCCATCTTCAGAACTAAAATTTTTGTGCATGCACAGAACAGCAATTTCCACACTTCCCTTTAAACTTTAAATGGACACTTGAAATGAAACTTTTACCCCCGAAACTGGCCTCCATGAGATCCTGAACTCATCTAAATGCTTAAAGTGGGCATCATTCAAACTTTGCTTATACTAACCTGGGAGCGGAGCTCCGCCCAAGCACACCCCGCCAAGGCATTAAAAAATGGCTGACGAAAAGCGGAAGCCTGAGGCTTCCGTGGCAGCTTTCCAGAGCGGAGGGGGTTGAAGTACCCGGAAGTGGCTCAACACCGGAGCGATCAGATGACAGAAAAGTGCGGCTCGAAACAGAGAATCAGGAAAACACCACTTGGGTAAGTGGTATCAAAATACTCCATTTTAAAGGGGGTTTGATCTGGAAAGCGATGGCTGGGGACGGTGCACAGATGTTGGGTGTGTGAACACGCACATAAAATCCGTTCCTGAAGCATGCCGAAAGTGGTTCAAATGGCGCATCTGAACACACCCTAAGACTAGAAAAGTTTTATTCAAAGTATAAGCTTTCATGTGCATGCACATGAAAGCTTATACCTTGAATAAAACTTTGTTGGTCTTAAAGGTGCCACTGAACACAAACTTTGTTCTTCAGTACACTATGTGCTTTAAAGATTGCCCTTTGGGATACTTTGTTAAAGCAACATCACTGGAGAGTACACAAATTTCTATTTCACCTTTCATTAAATAAAACAGGGAAGCCAGCTTTATAATACCTGACAAAGAATTGTCGTAACAACTCAGCATTTTGCTCAAACTTGGCTTCTGGCATCTATAGAAAACAGAAAAGTCCAAGTAGACTTTGACTTGTATAGCTGGATTAAGGGCAATCCATCACTGCTGATATTGTTAGACATAAGAACATAAGAGAAGCCAGTGTTGGATCAGGCCAATGGCCCATCCAGTCCAACACTCTGTCACACAGTGGCCAAAAATACCAGGTGCCATCAGGAGATCCATCAGTGGGGCCACGACACTAGAAGCCTTACAGCCCAATTCAGACATGGCACAAAATCATGGTTTTGTGCCACATGAATGAGGACTGTGCTTATATATTCCTTCCCCACCACCATCACCACTTGTGCTGTCAGAGTCAATTCATGATTTCTATTTTAATATAAGCCATAGTTTACTTTTCTAGCCAAGCCATCAAATTTTGGGCTGCATTGCCCTCCAACCAAAGATTATAAACAAGTTTTATTCTGGTTCCCAAGGTTTGACAGATCAGATGAAAAAGCAAGCTATGGTTTGCACTAACACAGATGTCATTAACTGGCTCCAAACTGAACAAAATGCATGAGCAGATCTCCTTCCTTCACAGAAATGCAACCCATATGTGCAAGTGACCTCTGTGAGAATGCATATTTACCGCCAATCTTGAAATTGGAGTGTAAGAGACAGGCTGTTTTTGGACTGAATTTTTTACAGCATTCCTGAAAGTTTCCCAAATGCTTTATGGGTCAATGATCCATTATTCTATTTGTTCTCAGTGAAAAAAATGAAAGTTTAAAAAAAAAATACGCAGTGCAGAATGGACAGTGCATATCAATACTTTTTTCAAAAGCTCCTCTATTTCTGTGTATTAACAAGTTACTGCATGGCAGTAAATTTATTTCTAGCTGCATAAATTAAAAATATATACCCCTTTCTCTTTACATCTCAGGTGCAAGACAGCCCCATAAATGTGACCTATATTTGCTCAGCACCATGGAAACCATTTCATTCTATTATCTGATAGCTATTTGCATAAAACCAAGAGGGAAAGGCAAAAAAAAAGGTAGCCCAGGGGAAATAATAATAAAAACATACATAGTGGGAAGGTGGGCAGAGATCCAAAATGACTTTAATGAAAACTTACATTTGCTGAGGGACTCAATCCACAAGTAGCATTATTGCATTCTAAAAGGAATGAAACAGAAGAGATGCAATGAGATGAAGATGCCTTTTTTTTTTGGCAGTTTTCAGTCACATTCAAACTTTCCCCTCTTTTCATAAATCACATTCCTCTCTTGGCAATTTTAAGAACCTAACAACATAAGAAAAGCTCTGCTGGATCAGACAAAAACACCATCTAGTCCAGCATCCATATCTGGCAAAGCAGATGACCCTAGAAAACCTACAAAGCAGGGTATAGAGGCAAAGCTTCCCTTCGCTATTGCCCACCGTCTTGTGACAATGAATTCCATAATGATGTCTGAAACCAAGTAGTACTTCCTTTTGCCCATGCTGAATTCATAAAGAAAAATGTCCCGGAAGCAAATCCCATTGAATAGACCTGAGTATGATTCTGAGTAGACCTGTTTAGGATGGCACAGCAGTTCTCATATTACGGGAGATCACCTATCTGCTTTATTCACATGATGCATGATTTATAAAACTCTCCCTTCCCTAGTCACCTTTCTCTTCCTTTATAGGGAAATTCCACTTCCTTGTTCATTTTGTTTGCCCTTTTCTGCACCTTTCTTCAGCTCCACAACATTCATTCAGAGACGAGGTGGCCAGAACTACATACAGTATTCTAAATGCAGCTGCACCACAGATTTATATGAGGGCATTATGATGATACTAGCAATTTTCAATCCCTTTCCTAATAACCCTAACATGTGTCTTCCCTTTTGATTGCTGCCGCACGACCTGTCAACGTTTCACTGAGCTATCCACCATAGTCTAGAAATCTCTTTCCTGGTTAGTTATGCTTTCCACCTTCTAGATGTACAACTAAAGTTACAATTTTTAACCCCAGCATGCATCATTTTGCATTTTCCAGTATCCAAATGGAAGATGACCACTAACTTAAGATGATCCCCCCCAAATAACATTTTTATGACTATCACAGCAATAATTTGTAGGTGAATTTAAGATGGCACTCTGTTTTTCCTAGTCTTTCTTTCAGAAAAATGGGTGCTGCTTGTTAATCCACTTTACAGCAAGCCTTTAAGAGATCTTTTGCAGTCTACTGTCATAATCCTGAACAATTTGGTGTCATCCCCATACTTGGCCACTCCTATCGTGCTCAGGCCCAATTCCAGATAATTTATCAACAAATTAGAACAGCAGTAGACAATACAGAATCATTGGGTACCCAGTTGTTTACTTACCTCCACAATGATAACTATTAATTTACTTCTATAATCTCCTTCCTATTTGACCATCTACTAATCCATGAGATTTTTATGTCTTCTACGTATTTAAATCCATTTTTAACTGTTTTAATAATGTATGTTGGGGGGATGATTTTAATGGTTTTCAAATGTGATTTTATCATATATGTTTTACATTGTTAATGTCATGGGTCAGCCTGAGCTCAGCACAAAGTCCTCAGGGGAGGAGGACTCCTCAGGGGAAGGGGAGCCATACATGGCTGACTCTGAGTCAATAGAAGCCAGCAAACAGGCTGATGAGCTATAGGCTGACCAAGACTCACCGCCAACAGCTGATCCAGAGCCACTACCCAGTCCCGATGCAGCCAGCGAGTTGATTAAGACCAGTTTACCAGGCTCACCTCTACCCTCTGAGTGCCAGAAGGGAGCTGCAAGCAAGGACACAGAGTGCACATCTCCTAGCCCATCACCAGCTGCTTGCTGATGACAGCCTGTAGTAGTTGCAGTAGTACTCCCAAGCAACTGGCTGCTAACAAGGGCTTGCTAGGAACCACCTATAAAACTGAGTGCTGGGAGTTTGCATGTTGTGGAAGCAACAAGTCACCAACCTCTTGATTCAGTGATAACAGTGCTGAATTCCGCTCTGTTCCTGCAAACCTTGGACTGGCTCCTGGCTCCAGAATCTTCCTCCCTGCACTTGTGAATGACCTTGGACTGCTGGACCTTGTTTCCTGTATAATGTTCTGAACTGGACTCTGGACTCTCAGTAACTGACCTTTGGACTGAACTTTTACTCTGACTCTGAAATTTGGCTTGGACTGACCCTAGATTCTGACAGCCAGCATGGGGGCCCTGATAAAGGAAGAAAGGCAGGATGCAACGTTTTTTCCTTGACTTCTAAGTTTGCTCAGGAGGCTTTGGTGAAGGACTGTTGAAAGGTTTTTGGAAGTACAAATATATAATGTTGTTGTTGTTTATTCCATGTATACCCCACCCTATCCCACAAGTGGGCTCAGGGAAGCTTACAGCATGCAGTCCATAAAACAATAAAACAGTAAAACCAATAAAACAGTCAATGGCAAGATAGGCAATATCATCAAATCCCATGCCTCATATCAGGTGAATACAAGTACTCCAGAAAACTCTAGTGCCCAATAATATTATCTAAAACAGCAAGGGGCCATAAACATAAACATGTGAACCAGTTCAGCCTTATACACATTCTTGTTAACAGACTTAAAAAACTCCAAAAAGTTGTGGCAGGACTTCCTTTTGTAGAAGATATGTTTGTTCTTCTGTATCCTTGATAATACAAGTATTTATCATGCTTTCTAGCTCAAAGTTACATTAAACAGTTATTTATTTATTTATTTATTTATTTATTTATTTATTTATTTATTGCCTGGCTTTCATGATGAGACTCAAAACAAATTATAGAATATAACAACAATGCAATCAATCAGCATAAAATATCCAGTGAACAGGGAGTTTAGGTTTCGACGACTCGTGGATGAATGCATCCCATCAAGCTCTGATGAGTGCATCTCGGATCGGGGTGGCAGGGAGGGAGATCAGATGTATTTGACCTCCCCTGAAGCCCTTGGAGGGGGCTTCTAGGCTGGAGCGCTGGAGGAGCTGCACTCAAAGCTGCTGCTTGGGGTTTGAGGCTTTCCTTAGCTCCATAAGGTCCGGCCCCCCCGAAGCCAGATATGGCGACCAGAGACATTACCAGACCAGAGCGTGCAAGGACCTAATTTAAAGTAACTTTCCCTGTTATGAAGACATCAGCAATAAAACGTGAGTTAAGAAGTCTTCAAAAAGAAAGACAAATGGAAAGTGGGAGTGGGAATTGACAGTGAGATGGCAAAGCTACACAGGCAGAAAGGGGGGAGGAACCTCTCGGAGGAAGAGGAGGAACCATATCCTAGAAATCAACGTTAAACTATCGAAATGAGAAGCTAAGTCAAAGCTCTACTGTTAGAAACCCACCCAATTGATTCTGAATGCAGTGGGCCTTACCATACAGTGCACAGAAGAATTTTAGAACTTTTACCTTAACGTAAACAATGACGCAGCGAGGGGGTAAAATGGCGACCAGAGTAAAAGGGACAACAGGAATTGCCAGCATATCGTCATCAGGTACAAAGTCAGGAACTACTTCCAATATTGCTGACATGATTTCTAAAGCCCTGCGACCCCTGCTGGATCAGCTGATGACTCTCAATAAGAAATTTGAAGATTTGCAACAACAACTGAAAGAGACTAAAGTAAGATCAGAGAAGAATGCCAAAAAGCTAAAAAATGTTGAATGTAAGTCCAAAGAAATGGACCAAAGGATGGATTTAGCAGATAAAGAAAGAGCTTCCGGAAAACGACAACTACTGCAACAACAAATGGAAAGATCTCTATATGTCTTAAGATTTCAAGGGGTCCTAGAAAAAAAAGGTGAGAATTTAAGAGAGATTTTAAGTGAAGCACTGATTAACAGCAAACCTGAAATATTGCAAGCGGATAAAGACATGATTTACAGATCATATTCAGAGTTTGTGAAGAAAAATAATCTTCCAGGTGAAATATTTGTCAAATTTGCAAGATCAACAAGAGATTTGGTACTCAAAGCAACAACCAAGACAGTATTAAAAATCCTTGAGGAAGACATAAAAGTGTTGAAAGATGTTCCATTTGAAATATGGAAGAGGAAGTAATATAGAAACATCACAACATTTCTTCAAGGAAGCAACATTCAATATTGTTGGATTTTACCAGAAGAGCTGATTTTCAACTATAGCGGCAAAAAGGAAAAAATTGACTCTCTCACCAAAGCAGAATTATTCTTGAAGCAGCATCAGAGTTCAACAAAGAAAAACGAGAAAGCAGGGGAAGAAAAGACTACAGAAGAAAAAAGCAAACAATAGGAGATATTGTTATCTAGCGATAACTCCTCCTCTACCTCGGTGTCTTTGGGTGAAATCTTTGACTCTGACCTTGCTTCTGATCTGGGAGTGGCAGCCCCCAGAACATACAAGATAAAAATCCCCTGACAAAAGAAGAAAAAATGCAAAGGGAAGAAGACGTCTAAATGAAGACCTAAGATGCTTTTTCTATGCTAAAATCTATAGACCATATATTATTGCTCATATGCATTATTATAAGTAATTAATTTTTGTTCTTTCTATTTGAATACTTTATATTTAGAAGGTAAATGTTATATTGTAAACATAAAAATACAGGGAAATAGCTTAAGCATAAGATAGGTTATTAATGAACTTTGCTGCTCTGAATTTGTAGTGAGTAGGTTGTAGTTTATAGTACAAAAGCAATAAAAAGTTTTTTAAAAAATATCCAATGAACAATGCAACAGGATTAGTATTACTAAATTAGGAAATAACAACTGGGGGCTTGTGGTGGAGGAATTTCATCCCCCCTTCACTTGCTTGCTGAGCCCAGGTGCAGCTCCCTGCCACCCCCACCTCATAACCACGCCTGTCACAGCTCCAGGCCTCCACTGCTGCTCCCAGACCCTTCCAGGACATAGCTTATAAATCCATTGTCTGCACATGTGCAATGCAAAGCTGTTTATTTGGGGGAGATTTAACCCCCCCATGTCATTTTTAAAGGTTTTTTCCAGATTTTTCTGCAAACCTGGTCCCCACCCCAAGTTTGCAAAAAAACAGGTTGCTTACCTGTAACTGATGATCTTTGAGTGGTCATCTGTGCAGTCACACCTATATGATCTAGTGTGTCCGTGCTGAACTGATTGATGTTGTACAAAGCTCACAAAGGGATTTTCGCACCTCTGCCCTGAGCCTGTATGGGAACCCTACTGCGCATGCCCAAGGGGGTGGGGCATGGACATCCCGCCAGTTCCTTCTGACCGCTAACAACCAAAGTCATGTGAGAGAACAACTGAGGATGACAGCAGTCGGGAAGGACAGGCGGGCAGTGTGACTGCACAGATGACCACTCAAAGATCATCAGTTACAGGAGCACGAAGAAGATGTATCTGTTTTATGTCAGTGTGGCCCTAATCCACAGATGTAAGTATCCGCAGGTTAGGCCACACTTGGATGGAGCAGAGACGACCAAAGATCTGTGGTTGAATGATCAAAAGACCCAAGGAATGAGCCATTCTCTTAATTAGATCGCCATAGGATGACATGTCCTCCAACTGAGAGATCGGGAGATCTTCGGAGATCTTTTGTTTCAAGGAAACATCCCCAGGTGAGGTTTCATCGTCAGACTGGTCAACTTCAGACAAGCCCTGAGAGGTCTCTGAATGTGACCCAGGTCCCTGGGTCGGTGTTGGTACGGAGGGCTTCCTTGACAATAATGGCAGCAAAGGGGCCTCTCTATATAACTGCTCCATATAACTGTTTAAGGCAAGATATACCATAAACATGACAGAAAGTGGAGGACAAAGGTAGAATAGTAAAGGTAAAGGTTTCCCTTGCTCGAAAGCCAGTCAAAGCTGACTCTAGGGATGTGGTGCTCATCTCCGTTTCCAAGCTGAAGAGCCAGTGCTGTCCAAAGACATTTCCATGGTCATGTGGCCGGCATGACTAGACGCCGAGGCTCACGGAATGCTGTTACTTTCCCACCAAAAGCAGTACCTATTTATCTACTTGCAATTTCTTGCTTTCGAACTGCTAGGTTGGCAGGAGCTGGGACCAGAGACGGGAAGCTCACTCCATCATGCAGCACTCGGGTCTCGAACTGCTGAACTACAACCTTCCGGTCTGCAGTTCAGCATCTTAACCACTTGAGCCACCACAGCCCTTAAAGGCAGAATACAGTGCAGTAAAAGCAAGATGATTCCTACAATTAACACTGCAGTATACCACAATCCTATTCCACAAGGAAGCCACCTTCCTTAACAGCTCCATTCTACTACAATTCTAATCTCTTTATGGGAATGTCCTCTTGGACATTTCTGTTTTGAACATTCTTTGGCTCCAATAATTTCTGTCTTCTAAATTTGTTAATTAGACATAGAATTTCACCTTATTACCACTGTTTGACTCAGTTTTTCAAATACTCTTCCAGAAATAATTGTTCTGTCACTGGCATCTTTCCAGTATTTTCCCCAGAAAAGAATTCATTCCATTTCTTTGCAATCTCCAGATTTATCCTCTCTTAGGAATCCTTTCCCTCCTTTGATGTCTAATAGTCCAACTACCTCCCTGGTTGATTTCCTTCACCTGACTTTTCCTTTAGCACCACAGTCTTAAACAGTGTTACACCCTTATAAATGCATTGAAGTCAATGGGTTTAGAAGGATATAACTCTGCTTAGGATGGCATTTAGTTTCTTTGAGTCACATGCTCCTTAAATTTATTTTTGTTTGCTGTATTAACAGAGACTTTCTGACAGAGACTGTTCTCCTAATTAGTCACATTTGAGTAAGACCTTCATTTTTTTTAAAGGAAGCCTACTTGTCTCAGGGCTTCCTTGCCTCTGCTCATTAATCATGCTGATTTGATAGTACTTTTCCTAATCTTGGAGATTTGACTTCTTTGATCTCATGCTCCTTTTGAATAATCCACTCATTTTTTAGAAGGCTCCTCTCTTGAGATCAAATTATTGAACTTTGGGGACAGCTTCCCATATACTGAACTTAATAGCATTCTAGTCATTTTCCCATTTGGTTAACAGACCCATTAAGACCTGACTGGTGGCACAAAAATCTTAGAAAAGGGTTGTTTTTTTAATTACTAAAATTTGCCTCACAGCCAATGCTACCAAGGCAGTTCACAAACATGTCAAACACACAATCTAAAAATAAAAAATAACACTAGAATATTAATAATAAAAATTCAAAGCCAAGAGACAACAAAAGAAAGTGCTAGTAAGTTACAACAATAAAATGGGTACAGCAGAACAACTGAAAAAGCAGGACTAATTTCCCAGGTTCATGGCAATACCAAACAAAATAAATACATAATCAAATAAAGTTGTAATCATCACAAACACTTGCTTCAGAGGAGCACTAATAAAGTCAGAAGAACTACTCAAATAATGGTTTGAAAGCAGGGAGTCTAAGTACTTGATCCTGAAAATACATGCAATTTTATTTTAAGTCAGAATTAAAGGGAACATTCTGTGACCTTCGAATAAAAGCTGAATTTAGCACAAAACACTTCCCTATTTGTCAAGCTCATACAATTTCTAAAGGCGCGTATTCTATAAGGAAAGGGGTGGGGGGAGAGAATAAAACCTGCCTCATCCAGTTTTTCTGCCTTGAGGCTGAATCAGATACACCTCAGTTTCAATCTGAGCCTCTCCCAGGATGTGAACTCTTACCAGTGACATCAGCAACCTTGTTCAGGGCAAATACATTTCCGAAGAGTGGCAGTTTAAATCTAATAACATCCAAACAATTTACACACTGGAGCGTGGGGAATTGAATGCCTAATAGCATTTAACTAGGGAATCCCTTTTTCTTTTCTTTTTTTTAAAGAGCATTTTCAAAAGACTTAGGGCCCTCGTTCAGACAACATAGACAAGCCCTGAATTTTCATCATGCTCAGCTGTAGCATATGCTGCTACAGTTGCAATATTTAGCAGTGAGGCCCAAATCAGGAAATTCCTCTAAATATGCTGAAGGACTATAAAGTGATGCCAATTTTCACCCAGGGTTTTTTTTTTTAAAAAAAGCATAAAGATCAGACAATGCAATCAAAAGTAAAACAGGAGAAGTCTTCTAAGACTTGATGCAGTCATTGAAAGAAACAATTTGGCTCATCCTTCCCAGAGAAAAGCAGGTTCAGAAAGGAAAGTGCCCCCTTATACCAGAGATAAACATACTGGAATAGAATGTTCAGGCTTCTGACAATGAAAAGATTGGGAGAAAGCCTGCACAGGGATTAGGTATTCCCACCAAAATTCATCTCCAAGTTTTAATTTTTGGCTGGAGGCCAGCCCAACCTGCACAATGATCCCTTTCTCACTTCAAAAGCTAAGTAGGGTCAAGTTGGGTAAGTTCTTTGATGAAAGGACTTCCAAGGAACCCTTGCCAAGAAGTTTTCCAGGAAGTGTTGCCAGATTTAGCAGCTAGCATTTGTCCAGCCAACAGCAATCCTTAAGCAGCCCTGCTGGTGCCAGTCTCATTTCACTGCATGCAAGCACCATGTTTTTCAAGACCTAAGGTCATTAGTGCAAAGAAGAATTTTGTGAAGTGGAAAGCAAAATCTTTGTCAAAAAAATCTCTCCAATTCTATTGGATTTTAAGTAAATGATTTTTGGGGCACCTTAATAGTCTCTCTGCACTTGCTAACCATTAGATCAGCAGTGGCTCTTTGCACACCCAAGATACATGGTGGCTTGCAGATTCATGTGAAGCAGCCCATAAAACCAAAAGTTGCACCAATCACCCCAGAAGTGCAAACACTTTAAAGAAGGAGTACCCTACCCTATCCACCATGAACACAGTTTTAGAGATTATTCCACTAGGCCATAAATATGGTTGCCAGACCACAGCTGGCAACCCCAGAAGAAAATGGGATATGGGGCCTGGTACACCAGCATGTTTATATCACTTTGGGTGAAAAGCATTAGTGACATCACAGGTGCTCCAGCATTTGGCAAAAACACTATCATTTTACCATGGAAGGTTTTTTTTCCCCAAAAAATGCTATAGCATCTCACATATCACTTATAGTTTTCACTGGAAGTGATGTAAGCGTGCTGGCACAACACCAGTGAAAGTGGTGAGAGTCCCCCCCCATTTCCTCGTATCAGCAGGCAAAGAGGCAGGAGGCATGGTATCCCTAATTAGAAATCTCATTGTGTATGTCACTACTTTAGGAAAAGAGAGATCCCTATTTGTGCAAATAAAGTGTATAAATTTTCATGTTAAAAACATCATGCTGCAAGTTTGCTGCCACAAATCTGCCTGGTCATTTCAGATCAATGTGGTAGATCCTATTCCTATCCTAACATTCCTTTGAACAAAGTCTGAAGCCTTTCTCCAGCCTATGAAGCCTTCCATCAAATTGAGCACCTTCCTGGAGAAAAGCTGGATCCATGCCAATATGCAAGATTCAGTTCTTGGCCCTGTTCTCCTTCTGCCTTCTCTGTCAATGAACTGCCAGGTGTGCAATTCAAGCGTGCTCATATATCTTGTCTTTGGGCTTAGCATCTATAGCTGTAATCTGGATATCTAAAGATTGCACCATCCGTACCATCTGTTCAGAGTAAAGCCTTAACTCTTCACTGGGTGAGACTAGGTCAGGGTCTCCAACGGTGTCACTGGGGGATGGTTCCAATGCCATACTTGAATTGACTACGAATCTTCATTCTTCCTCATCTTCAGAACTATAAGTTCTGCAGGGTGTATCCTATAGCTAGGTGTCTGTGGATGATCTATCATATATCCCATCAATACCATACAAGGTTCCAGTGGTTCTGACCATCCTGGATGGTATTGAGGTGGATGACAGCAAGAGTATTGCTGCAATGATTCAGGATGAACCCACTGAATTGGGATGGAAGGTCTTGAGAACTGATCGGTCAGTATATGCGATGGCGAAAGGAAAACTTGAAATGGAGAATGAGGAGTGGTGTGTCTACCAGCCTCCGATCCTGTCTTCAGAGCTGATTCCTTCGGATCCAATGTTGTCAGTTCCAGATGTTTTGCTAGGCCCACAGAGCCTACTCAATGAGGCTTGCCTTTTGATTTTGATTTATGTTTTTTTCAGAGGTGGTTCTGACAATGACCGATTCTGAGTATTTTCAGGTGTCCCAGAACGCTTCAGTACAGGTCAGACTTTGGAACCAAGCAAGGTGACACTCCTTCATGGATCACTGCCTTGTCGTGGCAAGGGGGCTTGCGTGGTTCAATGAGGCTGTGGGCTATGCTGTGGAGGGCCACCCAGGACGGACAGGCCACAGCAGAGAACTCAGACCAAGAGTGATCCCCTAGAGAAGGAAATGGCAACCCACTCCAGTATCTTTGCCTAGAAAACCCCATGGACAGTAACAAAAGGCTAAAAGATATGACGCCGGAAGATGAGCCCCTCAGGTTGGAAGGTGTCCAATATGCTACTGGGAAAGAGCAGAGGGCAAGTACGAGTAACCCCCAGAAAGAGTGAAGCAGCTGGGCCAAAGCCGAAAGGACGATCAGTTGTGGATGAAAGGAAAGTCCGGTGCTGCAAAGAACAATACTGCATAGGAACCTGGAATGTAAGATCTATGAATCAAGGTAAGCTTGACGTGGTCAAAAATGAGATGGCAAGAATGAACATCAACATCTTGGGAATCAGTGAACTAAAGTGGACAGGAATGGGCGAATTTAACTCAGAAGACCATTATATCTACTACTGTGGCCAGGAATCCTGTAGAAAAAATGGTGTGGCCTTTATAGTCAACAAGAGAGTGAGAAAGGCAGTATTGGGATACAATCTCAAAAATGACAGGATGATCTCGGTCCGAATCCAAGGCAAACCATTCAACATCACAGTAATCCAAGTCTCTGCCCCAACCACTGCTGCAGAAGAGGCTGAAGTGGACCAGTTCTATGAAGACCTACAACAGCTCATAGAACTAACACCAAAAAATGATGTCCTCATCATCATAGGGGACTGGAATGCTAAAGCAGGAAATCAAAAGGTAACCGGAATAACAGACAAGTTTGGCCTTGGAGAACAAAATGAAGCAGGGCAAATGCTAACAGAGTTTTGTCAAGAGAACATGCTGGTCATAGCGAACACCCTTTTCCAACAACCTAAGAGGCGTCTCTACGCATGGACATCATCAGATGGGCAACACCGAAATCAGATTGACTATATAATTTGCAGTCAAAGATGGAGAAGCTCTATCCAGTCAGTAAAAACAAGACCTGGAGCTGACTGTGGCTCAGATCATGAGCTACTCATTGCAAAATTCAGACTTAAATTGAAGAAAGTTGGGAAAACCACTAGGCCATTCAGATTTGACCTAGATCGCATCTCCGATGAATATACAGTAGAGGTGAAGAATAGGTTTAAGGGACTAGATTTGATAGACAGAGTGCCTGAAGAACTATGGACAGAGGTCCATGACATTGTAAAGGAGGCAGCAATCACCGCCATCCCAAAGAAAAAGAAATGCGAGAAAGCAAATTGGCTGTCTGATGAGGCTTTACACATAGCAGAGGAAAGAAGGAAAGCTAAAGGCAACGGTGAAAAGGAAAGATTTGCCCAACTGAATGCAGATTTCCAGAGAACAGCAAGGAGAGATAAGGAGGCTTTCCTGAATGCACAATGCAAAGTAATAGAGGAAAACAATAGATTGGGAAGGACTAGAGATCTCTTCAAGAAAATTGGAGAAATCAAGGGAACGTTCCATGCAAAGCTGGCCATGATAAAGGACAAAAACGGTAGGGATCTAACAGAAGCAGAAGAGATTAGGAAAAGATGGCAAGAATACACAGAAGAACTATGCAAGAAGGACCTCGATGTCCTTGACAACCACGACGGTATAATCACTGACCTCGAGCCAGATATCCTGGAAAGTGAAGTTAAATGGGCCTTAGAAAGCATTACTAACAACAAAGCTAGTGGAGGTGATGGTATCCCAGCTGAGTTATTCAAAGTCTTAAAAGAAGATGCTGTTAAAGTGCTGCACTCAATTTGCCAATAAATTTGGAAAACA
The DNA here is from genome assembly GCA_029375565.1 of Gekko gecko. NCBI lineage: Eukaryota > Metazoa > Chordata > Lepidosauria > Squamata > Gekkonidae > Gekko > Gekko gecko. The sequence goes on along the minus strand of JAPDNY010000003.1, from coordinate 44,249,239 downwards.
CAACAGTGGCCACAGGATTGGAAAAGGTCAGTTTACATTCCAGTCCCAAAGAAGTGCAGTGTCAAGGAATGTTCAAACTATCGCACAATTGTACTCATTTCACACGCTAGCAAGGTCATGCTCAAGATCCTACAAGCTAGGCTCCAACAGTACGTGGATAGAGAACTGCCAGAAGTACAAGCTGGGTTTCGAAGAGGTAGAGGAACTAGAGATCAAATTGCCAACATTCGCTGGATTATGGAGAAAATAAGAGAGTACCAGAAAAACATCTACTTCTGCTTCATTGACTATGCTAAAGCCTTTGATTGTGTGGATCACAATAAACTATGGCAGGTTCTTAAAGAGATGGGAGTACCAGACCACCTCACATGTCTCCTGAGAAACCTGTATAAGGGCCAAGAAGCAACAGTTAGAACCGGATATGGAACAACTGATTGGTTTAGCATAGGAAAAGGAGTACGACAAGGATGTATATTGTCACCTTGCTTATTTAATTTATATGCAGAGTACATCATGCGAAATGCTGGCCTGGATGAATCACAAGCTGGAGTTAAGATTGCTGGTGAAAAGATCAATAACCTCAGATATGCAAACGATACCACTCTGATGGCAGAAAGTGAAGAGGACCTAAAGAGCCTCTTGCTCAGGGTGAAAGAGGAGAGCGCAAAAGTGGGCTTGAAGCTCAACATCAAAAAAACTAAGATCATGGCATCTGGCCCCATCACTCCTTGGCAAATAGAAGGGGAAGTCGTAGAAGTAGTGACAGACTTCACGTTCCTGGGATCCCAGATCACTGCAGATGGTGACTGCAGCCATGAAATTAAAAGACACCTGCTCCTTGGGAGGAAAGCGATGGCAAACCTAAACAGCATGATAAAAAGCAGAGACATCACTCTGCCAACAAAAGTCCGCATGGTCAAAGCAATGGTATTCCCCGTAGTAATGTATGGCTGCGAGAGTTGGACTATAAGGAAGGCCGAGCGCCGAAGAATAGATTCTTTTGAACTATGGTGCTGGAGAAGACTCTTGAGAGTCCCTTGGACTGCAAGGAGATCAAATCATTCAATCCTAAGAAATCAACCCTGACTGTTCCCTGGAAGGTCAGATCCTGAAGTTGAAGCTCAAATACTTTGGCCACCAAGTGAGAAGGGAGCATTCACTGGAGAAGACCCTGATGCTGGGAAAGATTGAAGGTCAAAGAAGAAGGGGATGGCAAAGGATGAGATGGTTAGACAGTGTCATCGATGCAACGAACATGAAATTGAGCAAACTTCAGCAGACAGCGGAAGACAGGAGGGCCTGGCGTAATCTGGTCCATGGGGTCGCGAAGAGTCGGACTCGACTGTGCGACTGAACAACAACAACAAGGTGACACTATTGACAGAGTATGGGAAGCACGGCTGGAGAGCGGTTCTGGAGCTGAAAAACCAGGTTGTTGTTCCAGGGCAGATGTCTTTGCTGCAGGGTTTGCAAAACAATCTTTTCCCCACAAAGTGGCCTTTAGTCTGGAGGTATGATCAGCTCTAACTTTTGGGGTAAATTGTTGACAGATTTTACATGCCAAAACATTGTGCCTCTCACCCAAGCAGAAGAGACAAATGGAGTGTTCATCTGTCCTCATCATTTTTGTTGAACACAATGAACATTTCTTGAATTATGACATCTTCGTTGAATGAATAAAGCTGAGAGGCTAGCAAAAAAACTGTTCTCCAATGGCAGCAAAGAGAGAACTGAGGGAGTGTGCAGAGCCCCTCCCTGAAGCATGTGACCATTGATTGGGAAAATGGCACCAATGGCTCCAGTTGGGAGGGGCTCCTCCTACTCTGTTGCCAGCATATCTAAAAACATCTTCCAGCGGCTGGCCTGTGCACCGGTGCAGTACCCATGTGGGTCTGCACAGGACAACAATGATGATCCTTAGTTTTCTTTCTTTCCTCCTATAGATGGAGCCAAAACCCTCTTCAGGACTTCCCAAGAGCTCTGCAAACACACACACACACACACACGGATTTGCCGTTTTTACTACCAGTACAGTACACAAACTGAGATCCTTCACAGAATAGGATCCCATAATGATAAGCATGATCTGAGTAGAAATGTTCTCAAACTGGAGAAGAATGTTTTGGAAGAGGCTTTCACTTTACTTGGGCAGGGGAGATCTCAAGGTATAAAAAAGCAGACATGTAGTTCTGTGCTTTCATTTTCATTAACTGAAATGCCATTTAACACATAAGAAGCTGTAACTGTAACCACATTTCACTCAACACCTGTTTAACATTATAAAAGACTTTTCCAATGAATATTCATGTTGCCTATGACTATTTCTAATTGTATAAAGAAACATCAGTGTGCAATAATTAGTACATTTTGGAAACTCAGTGCTCTTCACTTATTTATAGCCCAACATTGTTATCCCTAACCTCGCTGAAAAGTGGCTGGGTCTTGCCTAGTGATTTCTGGGTAGAAGTATAATTTGGAGGGTTTCTGATTTACAGCTAAATCTCTCAACTGTTCTGAGCCATATGACAAACTGTAATTAAACCAAGACTGGGCACAAACACAGCTTATTGCCATGCTCTGCACTCTCCCTTTACCTCTCCCCTCCTTCCTTTATGCATGAAGCTTAAATTCAAAACTTCCTGATTCAATCAAGCTCCAAACACATCTGAATGCAGATGCCTGAGCAAACCGGAATTATTCTTCCACAAACTGGGATTCTAAAACTTGGTTTAATCTCAGACCACCACCCCAAAATGGCCCCAAATCACCAGCCCCATCAAGATCTCTAGGCCTCAGTGCACAAAACAAGAACGGAACTGCCTTGTGCCAGGCCTGAAGGCTTAGGAAGTCCCTAAATGAAGGTCACTGTGATGAATGAAGCTTTCCCTGATCCTTTTCCCTACCATTCCAGTTCATGCTATTTACTAGGAAGAGGGACTTAATTCACAGAATCCAGGGTCTTTGGATATGTATATCCAGATATGTTGTTACATATATCCAGATAAGTATATTCAGATACGATGCTATGCTTTGGGGCAAACGGAGGACAAAACTCATATGCCAGCTGAACACTGGGGCATGTGAGATTTCTCCTCAATTTGCACCTGAGCATAAAGTGGAACCTGATCTAGCCTGGATGTCCATTAAGTTAATCTAATTTGCTCCATATCATTTGCAAACTGGACTGGAGGAAGGCAGGGAAGGTTGTCCATCCTTAACATAAAAGTTATGGTTAAGCCCTCTTGTGGCAAAAATGAGAGAAAAGTAGGTCCCTGTTTTTTCCCCAAGAGCTGAAGCTGACAAGATCAGTCAACACACAAGTTAGGCCAGTGACACCTGCAAGCCAGGCTGGTTTATTGTGGCATAAGCATACATATACAATGACCTATTTCATCACATGCAGTAAGGGTACAGGGAAGGTAGAAGGCGCGCACACACAAAGTTATGTTTGAAGTATATGGGAAGATAAATCAAATTAACAAGCCAAGGACTAAAAATAGCAAAAACACACACAACACATCCAAATAGCTGGAATACTCAAAACAAATCAGCTCATAACCTTTTGCTATAGCATCAAACACAGTACGGAGCGGCATACAACTAATTATAAAACCAACCTGAAGACAGAGTGCTGGACAAGATGAGCGTTTGGTTTGAGCCAGCAAGGCAAGACTGCTGGGAGATTCAGGCTCAGGTCCACACTGCTGTGAAGCTTGTTGGATGATCTTGAGCTACTCACAGTCAAAATCTACCTCACAGGACTGTTGTGAGCATAGAACAGGAGAAATGTAAAGAGAGCAAAATAAACCACAAAGCTCTTCTGCACAAATTCCACCAGAGAGTGATCTTGGCAGCTCCCATTCCTTTAAATGGGACTTTTGTAAGGGGGAAACAGCCTGGCAGACTGAGCTCTAAATGTTTATTTGTTGCTTCTCCTCCCACCTTAAACAAATGATTTTTTAAAAAATACGCAAAAGAGATTCACAAAGCTGAAATAAGTTAGAGTTAGCATAATTCACCACCGTCACACAATTGTGTGGGGGCACACACTGCTGGAACAAGGATATTTTTTTAATAAAGAAAGGCAGCCCTTTATAAGGAATGCTAATTTGTCATGGGGCACTAGCTCACGCTGCGTAATGCATCAGCTACACAGACGTCCGATAACGTGGCACGAAATACACTGACGCAGTTGCTCAGCATCCCCCATGTATGAAATTGGCTTATTTAAAAAAAAAAAACCTAACTAAAAGATTAAGTAGCATATGGAGAATGTACATTATTAACTTGCTCGGGGGCTGGCATGGCATTTAACTGTTACAAAATATAACATGCCTGCATATAGTTTTTATTAAAATGGGAAAGTAGGAGACCATCCCTCGATGCATGCAAAGCAAGCTAATCTTTGTAATCCTAACGACAACAGAATGATGCGGAAGTGCTCCCCACCACCACCCACCTCCTGGACTGCCACCTGCCCAAAAAGATCTTTTTTTCCTTTACATCCCTCCCATTTTTGTACAGAAGGGAGCAGCAGGAGCGTTAGCTGGCTGGAGCGACATCAAGCATCGCCAGTGGGTGAATACATCCTGTTGCTCATAGTTACAGACCAGCAGCCTGGAGATAAAGTCTTTGCTGAAACAGTACATAGAATTTTTGGGGGGAAAACTTATTTTGGGGGTGGTGTTTGAGAAAGTGGGGGTTATTAGGCAACAGTCACCTAGAACAGATTATTTTGTTGTTGTGGTTGTTCAGTTGCACAATCGAGTCCGACTCTTTGAGACCCCATGGGCCACATCACGCCAGGTCCTCCTGTCTTCCACCGTCCTCTGGAGTGTGCTCAATTTCATGTTCGGTGCATCAGTAACACCGTCCAACCATCTCATCCTTTGCCGTCCCCTTCTTCGGTTACTTCCAATCATTCCCAGCATCAGGGTCTTCTCCAGTGAGTGCTCCCTTCTCATTTGGTGGCCAAAGTATTTGAGCTTCAGCTTCAGTATCTGGCCTTCCATGGAACAGTCAGGTTTGATTTCCTTTAGGATTGACTGATTTGATCTCCTTGCAATCCAAGGGACTCTCAAGCAATGTTCCCTCTAAGCTATGGAGTCTTGTGAGCAAAAATTCTACTTTGTGAGCTGTTGGCATTAAAGTTGTGAGCAAGCAATTTGGCTACTGCATAGATTAGTTTGCTCTGGAGCCATCCTTCCTGAGCTAAGACAAAAATGTGTGAGCCAGAGGCTAAAAAAACTGTGAGCTAGCTCACACTAACTCAGCTTAGAGGGAACACTGCTCTCAAGAGTCTTTTCCAGCACCGTAATTCAAAAGCATCTATTCTTTGGTGCTCAGCCTTCCTTATGGTCCAACTCTCACAGCCATACATTACTACTCGGAATATTATCGCTTTGACTATGCAGACTTTTGTTGGCAGTGTAATGTCTCTACTTTTATTATGCTGTTGCTATAGCTTTTGCAAAGAAATGGGGGGGTTACTTGGCTCCCCCAACCCCATTCTCTACCATAAGATTTGGTGACAGTTTCTAATTCAGGTGGCTTCTTAAAAGAATGATCATTGCTATCAGCTATGCTAGTTAAATGCAACCCTCATGGTCAGAGGCACTATGCTACCAAACAAGAGTTGCTGAGAAGGCAAACAGAGGCCCTTTCATGGCCTGCTTACAAGTTTCCCAAAGGCACTGTAGTATTTGTTATTGCAAAGAGGATGCTTGACAAGATGGAATCTGGATCTGATCCAGCAAGGCAGTTCTTATATCCATTTCATACTTCTTCCATTCTCCTCATTAATAGTCTAACACTCAACATTGCACCAGGGTTTCCCAGTGAATGCCAGTGAGTCAATGTATAAGCATATTAAGCAGCATGCCACAGGGCTCAAACAGACATGTTTCTGGCAGCTCCCTATGCTTCTTTTTCTTTCCAAAGCAGGTACATGGGGTTGGGACTACCACGCAAGGGGCTGCGGCTTAAGGCTCCATATCACCCATATACCACTTTCCCAATGTGAAATGTGGAGCCACTATTTGTCCCATCAGAGCAAACATACAACTATCCCATCAGTCCCCTCAGTACCAGAGGGACCAAAGGGATAGATAATCCATTGCTGTCCAGCTGACTGATAACAACACATTATGCCATTTGATTAAGGTCTTTCTCAGCCCCGTTCTTGGAGAATCTTTAATTAGAGATTTGGGGGATTGAACCCAGGATCTCAGAGAACAAGCACACACTCTACCACACAAACTATGAATCTTTGCCATGAAGATACCACCCCAGAAACATAACCTTTCCAGCCACTAGTACTCAACAAACTCATTCCCATCAGACCTTCACTCAGATTAAACCATCTACTTTAAGTAAGTGGACCGAGAAGGAGCAAACACCAGAAAGTCCTAATCTTTGTCCTAAAATCAAGTTCTGAAACATTTGTCCATCCATATACACATTAAACATTAACCTTCATTTGTATCAGAAGACATCACCACCCAAATTAATATAGAAGACTTGCAGGCAACATGCACCCCTGTGCTTGAAGCTGTGACTACAGTGAAAACAAAAAATCAACCAAACAATCAAGTGAGCAAAGCCATATAATATTTTTTTTATTTATTTGCTTCATTTATACCAGGGGTGTCAAACATGCAGCCCATGGGCCAGATCAGGCCCTCAGAGGGCTCCAATCTGGCCTGCAAATACCTGTTTTCTGCTTCATTTTCCAGTTCTTCTGCTGCTGCCATGTTGCAGCTTGCTTTACCAGACTCTCTCAATCACACAGGAGAGATAGATAGGCAAGACTCTCCTGTGCGATTGAGAGAGTTTGATAAAGCACTGGCTGAGGCTCCTCCCCCTCCTCCTCTCAGGCAGGGGGAGGCTGCCTCAATCCTAAAGGAGACAAAGGGAAGCCTTTCTTCCCTTCCACTGGCTGAGTCTCATTCCTGAAGGGAGGGGGGGAATAAGAGAGAGCTTGCTTTGCTGGGTTGCCTCAATTGCACAGGAGAAATACCAAGCACCTTTAAGGCTAACAAAGTTTTGTTCAAGATACGAGCTTTTGTGTGCCTTGCTACAGTATGTGTGTTTTTTGTTGAGCTTCTTATGCCAGGGCTCTCCTGGGTGCAACTGGGTTCCCCCCTTTTCACTGTATTCATGCCCTCATGATACAGTCTTTCTCAGTAATAAAGCAATGTGAACTGTTTTAGAGGAGGAATAACAACAAGCCAGTGAGGTGGATTAGGCTGAGAGTGTGTGTCCAGACCAAGTTCACCCAGCACATTTCCTTTGTAGGAAGTTGTAGTTATTTCTCTGAGGAAGACTGTAGTTTTGTAGATGAGCACATGGCCCTCAGTCTGTGTCAGGATGCCGTCTCATGTTCTTGACCAGCACATGAAGCAACTTATGTACAAAAGGTTGCAATGCCCAGCCATTTCATGTCTTCCCTTGGGTCCTAGGCTCAGAACAGTAAGCATGAGATTCGTGTAATTAATGTCAATAAATCAAAAGTAGGTTTGCAGCTTACAGATACACACCTGAATAGCGTATTCAGGATTGCTACAGCACAGACATTTTGATGCAATAATTCAGAGCAAGAAGTGTCAGTGAAACTGTTAAATAGACAAAATATTGCAACAGTGCTAGTGTTTCAAGCATGTTTTATTTAAATTTAAAAATCTTTGTATTTGTCTGTGTCCTTTATAAAGTTTATATCTCTGTGTCCTTTATAAAGTTTATATCTCTTACATTTTATGACCACTACCACTGCCACTACTGACATCTGACAGTTTACAAAAGGTGAGCTCTATCCCCTGGGTCCCCCTATTATAGCCCAACCCAAGCGCCTGGATATCTGAAGGAGACCAAGAAGCGGACTGTACGCTGAGGAATCAAATGCTAGCACTTTAATATGTTGTTATAGTTATGGTTTTAAATTTGTATGTGATAGGATTTTATATTGTATATTGTATTATTACATTGTATTTTTATATTGTTGTGTAAGCCACCCTGAGCCAGCCTTGCTGGGGGGGGGTAAAAATCTAATAAATAAATGACACACATGGCCCAGCCCAACAAGGTCTCATTTATGTCAGATCTGGCCCTCATAACAAATGAGTTCGACACACCTGATTTATACCCTGTTCCACAATGCAGTACATGACTTGAGGACTTGGAAATTGACAGTGAAATATAATATGTAAGCCTACACACTGTTCTCCATATAAAGTATGAAAAACCCTGCTAGCTCCAATACCAGTTTTCAAATCAGGGAGGAAAAACACAAATGGGATCTCTGCCTCAGCAAGTGAAATACCAGCACAAAAAATGGAGGGTACATTGAGTATGGAAATATAAATTTCATGATCAAACCTGCTTGATTCCCACATCTTTGTTCGAGATGAATAAAACCAAATGAATACTTCCAAAACTTTAGTAGGCATACCCAAAACATAGAGATTGCAGGATAGATACAATAAAAGGTGATCTAATTGTATAAGCAAGTTGTCTAACCATTAATAATAATTCTCATACAAATCCATATGGTTTATTATTACAACAAAGACAACTTATTAGATTGAAATGTTTCATCAACATTTTCTGGTTACTTACTAATTAGATCAACCCTTCATAATGGGAGGAGAGCAGAAAGTAAACTATAAATCACTGATCAAGTTCTGATAGCCCACTAAGTATCTACTACAAAGGTTACTGATATGGACCATGGTTTCATCCAGCAAGACCATTGATTTTGTCAGAATAAATAGGTCTTTAGTCTTTCCAAATCCAAGAGCAACTGAGCTGCAAGTATGTGACAGGAATTAAAGCAACAGGAAGAGGAGGAGCCAGAGCTGACCTCAATTGTTTCAAAACTAGGACCACAAGCAGCAGAACAAGCAAGCCAAAGTCCGGAACTATGGAGAAATACTCTCCACCACTGAGTAACCTTATCTCCCTCTGCCACTACCATTTTCACCATGTATGAACCATGTATGAACATATTGGTGGTGCTCTCTATGCCGCAAGTGTTTACAAAAAGCAGCAAATAAGCTTTATAGGGGTTCACATCCCAAACAAAGGGGCTCTACAACCCCAAGGGTCCCAAGGGTGAAGACCATCGCCTTAACATATCCTGAATTGGTACTTTCTTTATAAGTTTAACACACACTGGCAGTCCACAAGAATTCTGGAAGGGGTGGGGGGAAGAAGCCACACAAAGCACATCAGCCCATCCTTCCATTATTTCTACGGCAAATTCCAGATAAATTAGCCATGCAAATGAATATTTCATAGACACAAGATATTAAAATTTGATTTGTTTCCCATTCTGTCTCAGTGGTTTCAAGAAGGTCATGGCAGCTTTAAAACACTAGCAAGGGGCCCAACTTGGATAAAGGCCATGGATTGGGGGCTAACCTTTTCCCCCACACTAGCTCCCAGTACAAATTGTTTCCCCCACCCCAATCATTTTGCCCCATGCATAAAAACATGCCAATGCCTTCATTTCCCCTCTTTCCATGTCCCCCATTACACTCTAATGCTTTCCATGCCCCCCATTAAATTCTAATGGCACAATCTATACTGAAAGAACCCCTCACTGCAGCCCTAGTGTTAGTGTTCCCCCTTCTTCCTACTATAGTTACTTCTTTTTTAAAATGACAGGAGAAACATGAATGGGAGATCTATGGCATGCCTGTTTTGGCCTTTAAACCTTTTGTTGCTGACATCTGGCCCACTTGTCGCATGAAGTTCCTATCCCATTTCCTCCTTGCTTATAGCAACAGCTTCCTCAAATTACATTGGACCCTGTCCCCCCAAAATGTATCAGCTTCTAAGAATAAAGTGGCATATTGAGCATTTACAAAACCCACCTTTTAGCTGAGTCAGAGGCTAGATTGTGTACACAGCTATCCTCAAACTGGTGCAAGAGCAACTGAGAAGATTCAAGGGACCACAATTTACTACATATGACTTCAGGAACAGACAGATAACAGCAGTATTAGTCACCCACAGAAAACCTGTAGACTCGTACAAAAATCTCAGGTTTCTGCAAGACACATACTGAAGCAAGGAAGAGACATGCATATAGAAAGAAGCAGAATGAAAGAGAGGGGGAGCCCCTTTGCAGTCAATCTAAAACTGATCACTGCGAGGGAGGAATAAGCCACAGGGGCCATAACCTAACACAACTGGAAAATCAAGAGGCTTAAGAATGCTCAATGCCGTGTTGGATTGGAGCCAATCACCGAGGTGCTTATCTAGAACACACTACTTTGTTGGAAGTATGACTGTGAGCCCTCCAAAATCTAGCAACATGAAAGAACAAAAGTAGGCAGAATTGTTGTTGGCTGTCTTCCAAATGGAGATTATACCATCAGTTATAAAACATCCACACATGAAATTCTTCACTTTTTAAATATATTGCAATATCCATTCAGACCACACAATAGACCATACATACTTACATACATATGTACGTACATACATACATACGTACATACACACACATACATACATGTGTGGACCCAGCCAAACCCAATCTCAAGAAACTAACTAGGGTCAGCCCTAGTTAGTCCTTGGGAGATCACCCAGGAAGACCAAGGTCACTACACAGAGGCAGGCAATGGCAAACTACCTCTGTTCATCTCTTGCCTTGAAAATCAAACAGGGTTGCCATAAATTGGCTGCAATCCAACAGCACAACATGTGCGTGTACACACACATGTGCATGCATTTATATATGAGCCTGGTATGGACAAACTGTACTGCTGTGCCTTCCCTACAGAATAACCGATAATGCTGTGTAAACCATAGCACTTCTAGTACAATCTTAAAACAGGTGACATTGCAAAGCCCACTGAAGTCAGTTGGTTTCTGCTGAAGTACCTCACAAGCCTATGCAGAGAGACTGCCGTCTAAACCCATTGATTGGGCTCACTCTACATAGGATTACAATGTTAATCCACTGCTTTACTCAGATGATTCTGCAAATCACAATCCTGTACCTTTTAACTCCTTTGCAAGGTCTTCCCCCTTAGCTCCTACAAAATTGTATCGGGTCTCCCCCAATTTGATTCATGTTACAAAGCTCTCAGTTCCCCCCTCCCAAAAAAACTCCCAGGGAAGTGAAACACAGCTTCAGGGAGTTGTATACTGCAACAGGGAAGAAGGGAAACACATAGCACTCTAAAAATTCTGTATAAAGAATAAAAACAACACAAAACTTCTAAAAGAATGAAAAGCGTTAAGGAGAAGGAATGGAACCCACTATTTTAATTTGGTTCTTTAAAGCAGCTGAGGTTGAATCAGCATTTGCATTTTTAAATCAGTTGCACGTTGCTGTGACACCATCTTTCTCTATGCTTGTTTGAATGTTGTTTGGAGAAGATTCTTTTAAAGCAGTGAGGAGATGCAATGACAGTGGAGCCACCCCGAAAGGATGATAAACATATGTGGACGTGTGAACGTATGCTAGCACTGTTGAGGTGTGAAAACCAAATGTGGACAGCTTTTTTTAAAGACGGAGTCAAAAGGTGGAGACACTGGTGGGAAAGACAAATGCAGATTTGGCCTGAATACTTGTACACTGGAGTGACACAGCATGAGTCACTCTGCTTCTAAAGAGATTTTTTGAAGCACGTTGCAGACGACACTGTTCAATAGGTACGCATGATCCTTGAAAACCCTTAGTGTATACAGAGCTCCTCATTCCAATGGAAGCATTTACTGGGATTGAGTTAACTTGCAACAAAAATACTGCTCTTTGAGTGCAGGAAGAAGGTCCCTTCACTTTCTTTGGAGGGATTTCCCCACCACTAAAAAATAACTGAACAACAGGTGACCATCTTTGAGGTAAATCCTTCAGAGCTATGCTTTCAAACTACCGCCAGCAAATCTTGAAAAGCTTATTTGTGGCCCCAGCGCCAAGGGGAGGATGTGGGGGAGGGTGCTGAAGGGCAAAGGGGGTTCCCTTATGCCCCATGCCCAATTAACCTTTTTTATGGCCCAGGTTTGAATAACACATGTATGACCTGGCTTGGAATAAATTGGCCACAATTTTATCGATTACAGCTGTAAGAAGCCTTGGCACAGCATGAGGAACCAGATCCTGGAAATCAACTGACTCGCCAATGAGTCCAATGATCTCCTGGCCACCCCAGCCTGCTTGGACCATGAGAACCACAGGATGACAGGTCGCTGAATCCCACAAGGACTACTGCCACTAAGTGGTCTCCCCTGTCACAAGAACATGAGGGGAGCCCTTGGCAGCTCCTGAGCAGGGCACGCTCCTTGAATCCCTCAGCCCAAAATCCCTTACTCAGGAAATGGGCATGTAGGCCAGCTTTCCTGAGAATGGATCTGTCCCCAAGCTGATACCACCACAAGATCCAGGCCTCCTCCTGTTGCCTGGCTCCCAGTAGCTGGATGCTAGCAGGCCACAGGTCGAACTTAGTGGCCATGGTTGTCGTTCTGATTCAGAAGGAATGGGGCCCAAAATCTCCTGAGGAAAGGTGCAACACCACCATGCCAGTCTGCAGGACCCCAGCAGATGGGTACCTCATAAGAAAGAGCTGTCCTTGTGAATGAATAGGGGACCTGACTTCTGTGAGCGCACCACCAAAAAAGCCCTTGCCACCCCCACTGGGCAATGGCCACCTCCAGGCAAAGGGGCCAACCGTGAGTCTCACACAGGCACTGGTCAGTCTTGGACAGCAACTCCAGCCCTGCCTACCACAATGCCCCGAACCCCCAGGGGACAGTTAGCTGCATCCATTTTTGAATTCGCCACTAGTTCCCTGATCCTAAGGGCCTCCAAAAAGTGAATGCTGCTTCAAACAAGGAGGCCTCATATGACGACTGGCAGTTATCACATTAACCGGGCCAGGATCTCAAATGTCAGGGGCTTACAGGGGTCGGATGCTCTGGGGGTGAGCCACTTCTATCCCTCTACTGCCTTGCAAACTTGGAGGATATTACATGGGTCAGAGAACCCGTGTGCCTTTCTAAAGAAAGAAGTGGCAGCCATGTGCCCCTGGATGGGGCACTAGGTCTTGTCTGCACAAGTGGGTGATGTAGTAGAGAAACCATCTCTGGCTGTATTGTCCAGGCATCCAGACCCAAATGCCAGTGGAGAAGGCAAAAAAAAAAAAAAAGCCAAGACAGCCACTGTGTATGAACATAAGGTAGATGAGGCAACTGAGTTGGAAATGCCTTGCATTATGGTGGATTCCCAAGTCCCCAGAGGTCCTCAAGAAATGGGTTTGGTGATGGTTGGCCTCCGTTGACAGGCTGTAGAACCTCTCCTCCTGGAAGCAAGACATGGCATCTGTAATGCTGTTATCGATGCCAGGTACATAGCGAGCAGAAAACATTATCTTGGCAGATAGGCAGAGCAGGAACAACTTGCACACAAAGCACATGACCCATTCTGAATGGGATGTCTGCTTATTCATGACCCTCACCACCGCCTGGTTGTCACACCCAAACCTGACCTTCTTCTTTTGGAACACCTTCCCCCATATAACTGCTGCCATGAGAATAGGAAACAATTCTAGGAAGGTGAGGTCCCATTCTATTCCTGCCCCGGCCCACTGAGCTGGACACTGATTGGCACACCAAAACCCGTTGTAATACACCCCAAAGCCACTGCCACCCACTGCATCTGACTGTATCTGGATACTACCCCCCAAGTCCAAGGGTTCCTGCCAAAAGGAGATCCTGTTATAGTCAGATAAAAAGACTAGCTACACCCTGAGATCCTCCTTCATGCCCTTGGTTATCTGCATATGGTGATGTGATGCAAAGGCAGCTGCCATAGCTCATGTCAGGCACACACAGAATGCCCTGCCCAGTGTAACTACCCGGCAGATGAAATTAAGATGGTTCACCAATGACTGCACCTCCCATAATGTACACTTGGTGTGGGACAACACTAGGGTAATCAAGACAGAAGCCTGCGCCGCAATCTGGGGAGGAAGGGGGAAACCTGTTCAGTGACAACAGCTGCCATGGCTCCTGTCAAGGACCCCCCCCCCATGGATTTCTCAGTGGCCTGGGCATCTTGGGCTATGACCCCCGCTGTGGGACAGAAGCCCTGTACCACGATCCAGGGAGGAGGTGGGAGCCCGTTCAGTGATATCAGCTGCCATGGATCCCAACAAGGACCCCACACATGGAGCTCCTTACAGCCTGAGCAGCTGAAAGGCCCACACAGGAAACCAGTCAAAAAAGGAAATGGGTGTAAGCAGTGGGGGTACCTAGGAGATTACCTCCCCAGCCAGCTCACCTCTTGCTCAGCTCACTTTCTGCTCTTGCTCAGTTCACTTTCTTTGTATGTGTCACTGCTAAGAAGCTGCTGGCTGCTCCTCTGGTGGCAGCTGGAAGTTGGGGTCCACGTGCACAGAATGATGAAGCAGAGTAGTAAGGTGCAGTGGCCAAAAACCTCAAGTGGCAAAGAGGGCAAGCTGTGGCAGCATGGTGCCTTAAGTGGCCCTATTGGTTGTCCACGTCCCCAGCCCTCTGTGGCCCTCAGGATAGGCCTGGCATCAGGCTGGGGCGGAACCAAGCTTCCCACACTTGCCATGGCCCAGCCCCCTCCCCACTCCACTGGTGAGAGCTGCCGTGGCCACCACTGCCCTCTTTGCCCTTCCTCACTCCCCTGTGGGGCTGCAAACGGGTCCCACGGTAAATCTGGGCTCCGTGTTTCAGAGCAGACACTTGTTTAGGCAGTAAAATGGAAAACAGATTGCTCAAAAACTTTCAGTCTTCAAGATGAGACACCATCAGTGGTTCTGGACTATTATAAAGGACATCTGACAGAGTTCAAGTCTAAGCCATAACTCGTTATCTGGAAGCCCACTCCTCTATATCCAGTCAAATTTGGGTTGACTATGGCGAAGAGAAAAAAATAACTGAATACCTTCTACGGTTCTCCCTTCTTAAGACCAACCAACCCTGAATGGGCAATTTAGCAGTTGGTAACCTCATTTCCTCCGTTCAGGTCACCATTTGTTCAATATTCGGTTGTCTCTTTTGTTGTTGTTCAGTCACACAGTCGAGTCCGACTCTTTGCGACCCCATCGGCCACATCACGCCAGGCCACGCCCACAGCAGAACAGAGCAGCTGTATCAGCCATTGGTTGTCTCAGGTACCCTCTAATGACCTCCTCCCTAGGCCAGCTAATCCTTGGGGTCTACAAGTATCTGTCACTTTCCAGGTTTTGCCTGATGAATGGGATGGTCTCTGTGCGAACAACTTTTGTTCCTGTTATCTAGGCAGCTGGGAGGGAAGAGCCTGATCTTGTCAAATATCAAAAGGTAAGCAGGGTCAGTACTCAGATGAAAAGCCACCAAGGAAAACTCTGCAGAGGAAGGCAATGGCAAAGCACCTCTGCTTCTCACTTGTCTTGTAAGCCCCTTGCTGGGGTCATCATAAGTCAATTGCAACTTGCCAGCACGTATGTATATACATATCTGTACAGCTGCTCTTCCTTCTTAATGGTTCAATCTTTCCCTCCAGTTGCTCTGGCTCTCCAAACCTTAGAGAATGTCCTCAGAAGCCAACACCACCATAACTTTCTGCCTTCCCAGGACTAAGGATTCCTCCACAGCTTCCAGGAAGAGCCCTGATTCAAATTAAGAAGACAGAGCTGTGGCTTGGGGAGGAAAAATTCACTATGGAGGCAATTAACCCAGATTATCCACTAATAAAAAGGTTGCTAAACACACAAAACAATAGCTATAAGGAAATGCCTGAGGCATTCTGCCTACACTGTGTACCATTCAATAATTAACTTTTACTTGTCTAATTAACTTGGACTTCGCTGAAACTAGGAGCTATTAAACAATTAACAGTTCTGCAGCCAGGACTAACTCAATATTTATTTTTCTTTAAAGAGGCAGAGAGGGGAAGCATTTTTACTCTAGCTAAGGAATGCTGAAGTAGACCAATGTATTAATGGCTTCCTTGGAAGGTCATATACCATTGCATGTCAACTTTCATGCAAGAAGAGAATCAGAAGCAGATTCACAGTGCAATCCTAAGCAAAATCATGCCCTTCTAAATCCACGGACTTCAATACTATTATCAGTTTTGCAGTCCACATTGGCTAAAGACAGTCAGGAAAGGGTCCCACATTTACGTGCCATCAGGAAACAGAGACCTTTACAGGGTACTTTACAGTGTGATAGAAGAAGATCACAGGCCCCTGCCCCAAGATGCTTACAATCTAAATTTAGACTGGATGGGATCCGGAAGAGAGGAAGAAGAAGTAAGGGCTGTAATATTTCTGGGTGCATATAGAGACTGAGGATTGGTTTAAAACAACTTTAATATGAAGGGTAACTAGAACACCTTGCACAGCAGCCTCCAAACCTTTTTCTAGAACAACCTAAGGTCATGTGATCTCAGGACAAATCCACAAAGTGCTCATTCCTTAGCACAGTAAACAATAAGGGTATCTCTCTAAATTGTAAATTTTATCAATAACAATCTCCCTAGATAATTTAAGGCAAACTGCACAGTTATCCTAGGTCCCTTGAAGATTGCATTGAGATAACTTGACTGATAACCATTACAGAGAAAGAGCCTCAGCATCTCTTCACAAATACATTAATTTGGCACATTCAGTTGTGATTCACCACTGAAAAACAGAGCAAGGAAGCACAGAGTAATAAACAGTGTAAACACATCTTCTGTAATGCAATAGACCCACTGATCATGAGGACTGGTACCATGATTTATTTTGCTCAGGATGAATTCGCCAACTTGGCTTTCCTTATAGCAGACTGTTGGTTCTGGTGAATTTGTCCTGCTCATAAATTCCACTAGAGGGCTGTATTGCACATGTGCTTCCAGGCACTGTGGGGTCACAGGCGAATCTCTCTACCCTTTGCAGGATATTTCAAAACTCAAATAAAAAACAAAGTTAAAGCTTAAGACCTTAAAAAGGTGATCTGCAGCATACTTATTTGTACTGTACTAGCTGTTCTAAAGCACCATCGACATAAAACAGCAAGGGCGATAATGTCCTTGACGAAGTTTGAGTCCAGTGGCACCTTTAGGAACAACAAAGTTTATTTCTGGGTATAAACGTTCCTATGCATGCACACTTCTTCAGATACACTGAAACAGATTTCCTCAAGCCTTACATGAGGGGCGGGGGCTAGTTGCTAGGAAGGGCTGGTTAAAGTCAAATTGCATAAGTAACTGGGCAATAAGTATAGCTGAGATTGGATTAAAGTAGTTGGTAAAACTTTAATCTAACTGCTTTAATCCAGTCTCAGCTATACTTATTGACCATTTACTTATGCATCTTGACTTTAACCTGTGCTTCTTGGCATCTAACTCCCCCAGCCCCACCCTTTCTCTACCTATATGTAAGGCTTCAGAAAATCTGTTTCAATGTATCTGAAGAAGTGTGCACGCACATGAAAGTATATACCCAGAATTAAACTTTGCTGGTCTTAAAGGTACCACTGGACTCATACTTTGTTCGGTTCCTTCAGACCAACACAGCTCCCCACCTGAATGCCCTTGATAGTTTCCCTTCTTGCCACGGTTCCATAATATTTTATCTTATTTACATCTATAATTACTTATTTAAAAAGAACAAGCCAGTTGTTTAAGTATTGGAGGCAAATGGATCTTTGGCCATTTCATGGCAGCAAGGCAAATTAAATAGCAATGCTATGATCATTTATTGGGGGTGGGGATACAGCATGAAAAATGCCTGTCATCTTCATCAGCATCTCTTGAAGCGAAGAAGACCTCCAATGTGCTACGGTATCCATTTCCTGGATCATCATTCCATGGCACCAGTTGTCCATCTGTAACAAAAGGGCAGGGTTAAGCAAATACAGACCTCCACAGATGGGGAAATGCATTTATTGTCTGGCAGCACTCAGATAATGTCAGGAAGACTGGAAAGTGGCAGATCAGCTTCATGTTTAAGTCAGCATTTTTATTCAGATCCTGACAGGGATTCTTCACCTTTCTAGATTATTTTTATCCCACCCTTGCTCCAAGGAGGTTAGCATACATGGCTATTCCACCCCCTGCTATACCCTCACAACAACCCTATGAGGTAAGCCGGGCTTAGGGAGTATATGACCTGGTAAGCTTCACTCGGGGGGGGGGGGGCTGAACCCAGATCCTAGTCCAACACTCTAACCAATGCACCAGCTGCAACTTTCAGTAAAATCCTGTTGAATTCAACTTCTGCACAAAACATATGAAATTTGTCCTCTGCTTTATCTGGAAACCTGGAGTTTGGATGAACAGAGAACTGAAACCTGAAACTGTTTTGAGGCACTGACCAATGGCCTCATGATAGTCTGAAAAGATTTTTACTTTAAAATACTGAATAGAAATAGGAATGGAGGGTGCTGAGACAGCACTATTGACAAACATAACCTGGAGCTCTAAAGAACAGACCACTGGATACTTACTGTGAAGGGTGGTCCTCCTCTGAGGAAAGGAAGGTATCTTGGTGGGTGATTCCCATCATCCATTCATGGGGGCAGGAATTACTTTTTTCTTCTTCCTGTCTCTGCTGTGGGAATCACCTGCCTTCTCAGTTCTGGCAACTAAATTACTCTTTCCTCTAAAAGTAGATAGAACATAGAACAATAACTTGGAACAAGAAAGAAATAAGTATAGAACACTTAGGACAGGAAGACATTCTGCTGACATCTTGATTGACGATGACTTCAGGAGGGACAAGATGTCCTCCTTTTCTCAGAAAAGGAACCTTCACAGTTAAGTATCCAATGGTTCATTCTCCCTCTGAGGCGGGGGACATCTTGGTGGGACCTCCTATAGCAGTGTCCTCATATCCAGAGTGCGTCATCGTCTTCAGTGTCTAGCATATGTTGAAGAACTCTCCTGCCAAAGGCATCATTGGTTGAGTTATCTTTCTCTTATAACGCCTTATAAACATGGAGATGGATTACCACACCGCCACTTTGAAGACCTCTTCCATTGTGGCATGTTTATCTAAGCCTGCATTGGTGGCAGGGCTCCTCACTGAGTGGGCTATAATTCCTGATGGGACCTCTAGTTTGTGAAATTTGTGTGCTTCGATTATACATGCTTTGAGAGATCTGCTGATGGCTGACTTAGACATTTTGTTTCCTGTGTTTGGCGAAGATATAGAGATGAACAGGGTATCTGTTTTCCTGATGTGTTCTGTTCTCTATATGAACATCTTCAAAGCCCTCCTAACATCTATTTATTTATTTATTTATTCAAATTTCTATCCTGCTCTCCCAGTCTAAGTTGGCTCAGGGTGGCTTACAAGCAGATAAAATTCAACAATACATACATAACACATCAACAATTAATATAAATACAATATTAAAATACCATGTGTATGCCGTGTCCTTTCCCTTGGATATCTGGGATTTGGACAAAAGGATAGAATGCTGATCTCCTGAGATTCGTGAAAGACAGAATTGACTATTGGTTGGAATGCTGAGCAGGTTCTCAAAACCACCTTATTTTCATGGAAGACACATAGCTCAGGCTTGGTGGAAAGCACTCCCACCTCTGACACTCTCCTTGTGGAAATGATGGCTATGAGAAAGAGTTTAAATTCTCAACCACTTAAGAGAATCCTCTCTGGTTGGCTCGGGGAAGGGGGAGTTGTGAGGGATGAAAGCACTGTATGCAGTTTCCAGGATGGAAATATATGTACTTGTGGAGGGTCCTTCAAGGCCATGCCCTTGAGGAAACGATGTAGATGTGGAAACTTTGACAGATTTAACCTAAAGTAACACTGTGGGTAATGCTACAACCTGACATCTGAGTGTGGTGGTCTTCAAGCATTTGGTGAGACCTTAAGAACATAAGAACATAACAGAAGCCAATGTTGAATCAGACCAATGGCCCATCCAGTCCAACACTCTGTCACACAGCGGCCAAAATATACCAGGTGCCATCAGGAGGTCCAGCAGTGGGGCCAGGACACTAGAAGCCCTCCCACTGCTGCCCCCTCCAGCACCAAGAATAGAGTGCATCACCTAGCCCCAGACTGAGAGTTCCCATCTATACCCTGTGGCTAATAGCCACTGATGGACTTCTGCTCCATATGTTTATCTAATTCCCTCTTGAAACTGTCCATGCTTGCAGCTGCCACCACCTCCTGTGGCAGTGAATTCCATATGTTAATCACTCTTTGGGTGAAGAAGTATTTCCTTTTATCTGTTATAACCTGACTGCTCAGCAATTTCATGGAGTGCCCATGAGTTCTTGTATTGTGAGAAAGGGAGAAAAGTACTTCTTTCTCAACCTGCTCAATCCCATTCATAATCTTATAAACCTCGATCATGTCACCCCTCAGCCGTTGTTTCTCCAAGCTAAAGAGCCCCAAGCATTTTAACCTTTCTTCATAGGGAAGGTGTTCCAACCCTTTTATCATTCTAGTTGCCCTTCTCTGCACTTTTCCCAATGCTATAATATCCTTTTTGAGATGTGGTGACCAGAACTGTACACAGTATTCCAAATGAGGTCGCACCAATGATTTATACAGGGGCATGATGATACTGGCTGATTTCTTTTCAATTCCCTTCCTAATAATCCCCAGCATAGCGTTGGCCTTCTTTCTTGCAGCTACACACTGTCTAGACATTTTCATTGAGTTATCTACTACGACTCCAAGATCTCTCTCTTGGTCTGTCTCTGCCATTCAGACCCCATCAACGTGTATTTATATTTAGGATTTTTGGCTCCAATGTGCATCACTTTGCACTTGGCCACATTGAACCCCATTTGCCACGTTGACGCCCACTCACCCATCCTTGACAGATCCCTTTGGAGTGCCTCACACTCCTCCCTGGTTTTCACCACCCGGAACAACTTCGTGTCATCTGCAAATTTAGCCACTTCACTGCTTACTCCCAATTCCAAATCATTAATAAACAAGTTAAAAAGCATCGGACCGAGTACTGATCCCTGTGGTACCCCACTGCTTACCACCCCCCACTGGGAAAGTTTCCCATTTATACTCACTCTCTGTTTTCTATTTATAAGCCAGTTTTTGATCCACAAGAGGACTTGTCCTTTTATCCCATGACTATTGAACTTACTTAGGAGCCTTTGATGAAGAACTGTATCAAAAGCTTTCCGGAAGTCAAGGTAAATAATATCTATTGGGTCCCCCTTGTCCACATGTTTGTTCACTCCCTCAAAAAACACTAACAGGTTAGTGAGACAAGATCTTCCCTTACAGAACCCATGCTGAGTCTGCCTCAATAGTTTTTATACATCAATGTGCCTACTAATTCTCTCCTTAATAACAGTTTCAACTAACCTACCCGGTATTGATGTCAGACTGACTGGCCTGTAATTTCCTGGGTCTCCCCTGGAGCCCTTTTTAAAGATGGGAGTGACATTAGCTATCTTCCAGTCCTCAGGAATGGAGGCAGATTTTAAAGAAAGATTACATATTTTTGTCAGGAGATCCACAAGTTCACATTTGAGTTCTTTCAGAACTCTCGGATGAATGCCATCCGGGCCTGGTGATTTATTAGTTTTTAAATTGTCCATCAGTCGGAGGACTTCCTCTCTTGTCACCGCAATCTGATTCAGGTCTTTCAAACCCCCTCCCGAAATCGGTGCTTCTGGAGTGGACAAGCACTTCTCCTCTTCCACAGTGAAGACAGAGGCAAAAAATGCGTTCAGCTTCTCAGCCATTTCCCTATCATCCTTCACTACTCCTTTTACCCCTTGGTCATCCAAGGGCCCCACTGCCTCCCTGGCTGGCTTCCTACTTCTAATGTATTTGAAGAAAGTTTTATTGTTGGCCTTTATGTTTTTTGTTATATGCTCCTTATATTCCCTTTTTGCTTGCCTGATCACAGACTTGCATTTTATTTGCCATAGTCTGTGTTCCCTTTTATCAACCTCACTAAGACTAGCTTTCCACCGCTTAAAGGAATCCTTCTTACCTTTTACAGCTTCCATTACTTTGTTAACCATGCTGGCTTTTTTCTATACCTATTTGTGCCTTTCCTAACCTGCGGTATATATTTTTTCTGAGCTTCTAGGACTGTATTTTTAAATAGTCTCCAAGCTTCCCCAATGGTTTTGATCTTCTCCACTCTTCCTTTCAATTTCTTCCTCACATGTCCCCTCATACCAGAGAAGTTACCCCTTTTAAAAGTGGTTGCATCAGTCTTTTTGGGCAACTGCCTATCTGTATAAATGTTAAACTCAATGACATTATGGTCACTGTTCCCAAGTGGTGCAGTCACTTTTACATCTCTCACCAGCCTTGGGTGTTACTTAGGACCAAATCCAGGATCGCCTCTCCCCTGGTAGGATCTGTGACCATCTGTTCCATAGCACAGTCATTGAAAGTGTCTAAAAACTCAATCTCTTTTTCCTGACTAGAACTCATATTGCCCCAATCAATGTGTGGGTAGTTAAAGTCGCCTATTACGACACAGTTATTTCATCTAGCCACTATCTTTAATTCATTCATCATTTTATAATCCTCCTCTATCTTTTGATCCGGTGGGCGATAACAAACTCCCACTGTTAAGCTTCCTTTTGGACCCACTATTTCAACCCATAGCATTTCCAGAAGCGAATCCAATTCTCTTACCCTCTCAATCTTACTGGACGGTATACCCTCTCTGACATACAGAGCCACCCCACCTCCAACCCTTCCCCCCTATCCTTCCGATATAATTTATAACCAGGAATCACCTTCCTGCATGAAGTCTAGGACTGACTTGATTTGAGGATTTAAAGTATCACCTTCCTTCCTCCTACACCATCGGATGAAAGCCTTCCACGAGGTATTATAGATCCTGTTGGTCAATTGCCTTCTGGAGGCCAGAAGGGTATCTTGACTTCTGTGCTGAAGCCTGGGTGAAGAAAGTTGTTCCTCTCAATTTCCAAGTGGTCAAGCAGAGCCACTCTGGATGTAGATGCCAGATTGGACCTTGGTATAGCATGTCTGGCAATATAGGAGGTCTCAGAGGTGGATCAATCGACATCTGCTGTAAAGTCAAGAACCATGGCTGGCAAGGCCAGATGGTGCCACTAAGATGACCTCTGCCTGTTGCTCCTTGATCTTTCTGATCAGCTTTGGTGTGATTGGAATTGGAGGAAAGGCATACAGCAGACCCCTCAGCTAACTCGATGTCAGGACATCCATTGCTTTGGCCTGGGGATAATAAAACCTGGATAAGAATTAGTCTATCTGATGGTTCATTAGGGATGCAAAAAGATCCACCAGTAGGCAACCAAAGTAGCTTGTGATGAGGCTGAATAGGGCTTTCCCAAGAGACCATTTTCCCAGTTGAGTTACCTGCCTGCTGAGCCAATCTGCTTGGATGTCTGCAGTTCCTTTTATAAATTCTGCCCAGACTGGAGCCAGGTTTTTCTCTGCCCATATTAGAATATTAAGAACATAAGAACATAAGAGAAGCCAATGTTGAATCAGGCCAATGGCCCATCCAGTCCAACACTCTGTCACACAGCGGCCAAAATATACCAGGTGCCATCAGGAGGTCCAGCAGTGGGGCTGCTTCCCTGGCTGCTTCCCTGAGGAGTACTGAGGATCTTGATCCCCCATTTTTTGGCTGCAATGTTGTATGTCCTTAGTAGAACATGGGAATGAGCTATCCTTGGTCCAAAGTGTAGAAGAGCTATGTAGATAGCTTGAAGCTGCAAAAGGCTGGTGGGTAGTGTTGCTTCTTTATTGCTCCATCAACCCTGCACTGGTTCCTTATCCAAAAATCACTCCCCATTCAGCCAGGCTGGTGTCTGTAAATATCTGTTTCACTTCTGGAATCCAACACCTCTTACCCTGAAGCAGGTGAGGCATTTTTGTCTGGACTTCACCTATACTGAAACCTGAGCAGATAGGTCTTTTTTCCCCTTTATCTGGTCTGAAAAGGTCTTAAAAGCTGTTGCAGATCTGGTGTGGAATCTGCACCACTGTGTCATATCTATGCTTGAGATTAATAAACCCATGATCTCGTTGAATGTCATCAGTGAAGTGGATCTGCTCCTGATTATTGACACCATCTCTCTTGCCTTTCTTGCCTTCTTGTCTGGTAGGAAAAGATAATTGGACGTGGTGTTTATGATTATACCTAAGTGCTTCAGTCTGTGTCGGTTCCAAGAATCTCTTCTGAAGGTTTATGAGGAATCTGTGAGACTGTAAGCATTGAATGGTTTTCTCCGTGCCCTCCCTTGACTTGAGCAAGGAACTGGACCTGATTAGGAGGTTGTCCAACTAAGGGTGGATGTGAACACCCTGTTCCTTCAGCTTTACAACTGGATTGATCAGGATCTTGGGGAAAACCCTTGGGGCTATTTTTTAATAAAGTTTTATTAGTTTCAGAAATAAAGTTTGGAAACAAAGACAAAGAAAAAACATTATGAACACAATACACAACAATAAACACATAATGGAGCTTATACTCTAGTGTCTACTTTAGTTTCACTTGTTAACCTCATGCACCAGAATTTGTTGAAATATAAACTTAGATGAGTTCCACATTCCTTTTCTATCCATGTATATATTCTCAACCAATTATTTTCAAAAGTTTCTTCTGTTTTATCTTGTAGTTGTAAAGTTAAATTGTCAATTTCTGCTGCTTCTAAAAGTTCATAAATCAGTTCTTCTTCTGTTTGGCTCTCCTCTTTCTTTCAGTACTTTGCATACAATATCCTTGCTATTGTGACAACATGAATAATCATATAAACATCTGCTTTTTTATACTTTTGTGGTATAATGTTTGATAAAAATAATTCTGGTATAAATGGCAAACTTGTGTCTAGTATTTTTTGCAATATCTCATGTATCCAAATTCAATTCTTTTTAGCAACCTTACATGCCCACCACATACGGAAAAAAGAACCAACATTATGTTTACATTTCCAACATACATTCAACATGTTTGGGTACCATTTTGCTAAGTTTTCAGGTGCCATATGCCATCTATAAAACATTTTATATATATTCTCTTTACAGAAGAACATAAGAGAAGCCAATGTTGAATCAGGCCAATGGCCCATCTAGTCCAACACTCTGTCACACAGCGGCCAAAATATACCAGGTGCCATCAGGAGGTCCAGCAGTGGGGCCAGGACACTAGAAGCCCTCCCACTGCTGCCCCCTCCATTTAAATGTAGTAGCTTTCACTATTTTCATATTTACCTTCCATATTGTAGACCATTGCTCTAGCTGCCATGTTCTGCTACAGCTGCGAACACCTGTTTTAGAGACTATCGGATTTACAACATAACATAACATATTGCAACAAAGACATGAGTACATGTATTTTCAAGCATAAAATAGCGAAGAACTCTGAAAATAACCCCCTTGAATATCTCCAAATTTGAGAAGAAAGCAGCTGGGAAAAGAACGGGAGTAAAGATTGCTTGAATGATTTTGTGGGGGCAAAAAATAATTTTATTTGTTGAAATCTATAACTAAGAAGAGTAACGTTTATATGACACTTGCATCGTACTATTCTACATAGACATTTGAATTTCAAAGATTAATGTGATGGAATATTAGCGCATAGCGGAGTAAGAAAATGGCGTCAGTAAAGGATGTTGAGGAGGCAGAGGATTTTGAGAGCACAAAAATTGTGACTCTTACCTGGGAGCAATTTCAAAAAAATTTGATAGACAAGATTCAACAAGCGGTTGAAGTAGCTTATGAGAATCTCTTTGGAAATCATGGGAGTTTACATTTTGATTTGGAAAATAAAAAAGAACCAATACAGACACAGCAGAGATCGGATGAAAATCAGGAGCGCCACCAAGGGGAAGTGTTACATGATACACTGCCTTCACTCATGGAAAATGTGGGGGCTGACATTAACCAAATGTGTAGTTTAAAGGAACTGACAAGTTACTTGTTAGAGTTGGAAATGACAAAGGGAGGAACTCAAAATCTCCCACACAAGGTGGCTAAAAAGAAAGCAAGGTATCGTGTAAGGAAGTCAGTAGAGGTAACAAAAGTTTGAAGACCAGCTCTCTGAAACCTAGATGGGAAAAGCTGGAAATAAAACTTTACATATACAAAGAGATAAGGCAATTAAACATGATTGTTTAAACAAAGATGCTACAAAAAAGCAGGAAGGAAAAATATAAGAAATATGACATTGGTTTAGAGTATTCTTTTCGGTATGTGCAACAGAGGAAAGGAGGTTTACTAAGTTGCAACCTTAATAATAAGATGATGGGAAGTTAAATAACTCTCTGTAACTTGGAAATTCTTTTTGTTTCTCTCTTTGCTGCCTTAAATTTGTATTTATAATTTTGTTTTCTTTAGCCTTTTGGATTGTGGTAAACATGATTAAATTAGTTTTTAGTTGGGTAGCAATAGTAGCAATAGCATAAATAACTTATAAAAAGGCAAAGCATACTAAATTGCAACCTTAATAATATGATGATGGGAAGTTAAATAATTCTCTGTGACTTGGAAATTCTTTTTCTCTTTCTTTGCTGCCTTAATTTTGTATTTGTAATTTTGGTTTTTTTAGCCTTTTGGATTGTGACAAATATGAATAGTTTTTAGTTGGGTAGCAACAGTAGTAATAGCATAAATAACCTACAAAAAGGCAAAACAGGATATAAAGGTTTAGAAAGTATGAGGTTACTGAATAAAAGATTAAAGTAACTGGTGGACATGTGATAAAGTAGTAAAGTATTGGACTGAGATCCACAATGAGATACAAAAAATTTTGAAATGTACTTTTAAGAAAGACCCACAGATGTTATTGTTAGGTCTTAAAATGGGAGAAATAAATGTAGCCAAGAGAACACTACTATGGTACTTGATTACAGCAGCTAGACTGACTTTTGCTCAATGTTGGAAACAAGATAAAGTACCTGAAACATGGGAATGGATTAAAAAGACGTTGTTTATGGCAGAAATGGACAAATTAACAAGAAAATTAAACAATGAAGAAGACGAAACCTTTTTCGGAGACTGGAAAGACTTTCAAGAATACTTGTTGAAGAATTGGGATGTAAAACGTGGTTTGATTTGTTTTGACAGCTATTGAGGAGAAGTGGAAAGAGACTCAGATCTTTGAATTGTTACCATTAGTAAAAGAAATATGTTTAGTAGTAAATGTAATTGTATAAGAGAAATATCAAGGGGGTTGGAGCAGTGCGGGAAGCCTTGTTTGGGGGGAGAGGGAGAAAGAAAAATGGATATGTATTGGTTTGTTTAAATTGTATGAACATGTGATATATCCAATAATAAATTGTTTTTTTAAAAAAAAAGATTAAAGTAACTGGTTAAGGAACTGTTTAAAGAGAATAGGTAAGAAAATAAATATATAGTGGTATTAGGATTAAAAATTTATAAGTTAGCAAAGCAGGTTGTAAGGAAGAAGAGAAACAGAAAATACATGGTTATTTAAATATTTTGGACAAGTTACTGGTTAAGTAATTAGTAAAAGAAAAGAGAAAAGTAAGCAGACAGCTATAATTGTTAGTAGGGTTAGATATGAATTAACCTGTCTAGTTAGAGGGAAGGATATGGGTCTCTTTTCAAAATTTTAACAGAATATAAATGTTAAGTTTAATTTGTCCTTAGATTTGTAATTCTGACAAATCATACATTTAGTCGTTAGATTTTTCAATGGGCAATTTTCTTTGCTTGAAATATGCTTTGAGCTGTAATTTTGTTCTAGTTAGTGTGTTAAGAGGAGGACAATTATTACAAACTTGTCATAGTATGTTTGAATATTGTGCTGTGTTAAGAGGAAGAAAATTATAACAACTTGCAATGTTATGTTTAGATATTGTGTTGTGACACTAATTTTCTGTCTCATCTTTTTTTATGTTTGAAAATCAATAAATATATTATTTTTTAAAAAGAAGTGTTTAATTTCTTCCTTCATGGTCTGTCTAATGAGGGAGAAAAATTCTGGAGGGTGGGAGATTAAAGGTACTGGAGTCAGGTAAATTACCCTTGAATCAGCCCAACATGGTGTCCTCAGGATAAGCTGCTGGCTCAATAGAGGCCGGAAACAGCTTCTGCCATTTGTTCCCACCAGCTCCCACGTCGCTCAGATGACTTGCAGAGGCAGAAGGTTCTTCTGCACAGCCTCCACTTGGGCATGCAAAATGACTGCTGCTCATAGTCGGGAGGCTCAAGCAGGCCGTAGGCTCTGTAGCCGTCTTCTTCAGGGAGTGCTTTTTTGCGCACATTTGTGATTCCTGACAGGACATCTCAGCTGACGGTGCTAAGGCAAGCCTGCTAGGGCCCTTGCCTGCCTGAACAGAGTTCTCCCTTACTCCTGCAGTGAGGGGAGCCTCCAATTCCTCTTCTGAGAGAAAGCGGTCGCTGCCCTCTCACTGTTCCATGGCTTAAGCGGCCAAAACTGACACGCTATGCAAGCCCTTTGGTGGATAATGGCTGCCGCAGCTGTTCTCAGCCACTGGTCTTCACTCACTTCTTCCCTGAATCGGGCAGTCGAGTAGGATAGAAGGAAGCGGAAGGGGAATGAAAATCTGATATAGAGTAGAGAAGTAAAGATATTAAGATTTAAGAAATGAGTAGAGATGATAAAAAGATAATAGTAGATGAAGGACAGCCTACCCTCAACTGCTCTCTCTGATGAGGCAGGAACAGAACTGAGAGGGTGGGTGACTCCCACAGCAGAGACACAAAAAAGAAAAAAGTTGTTCCTGCCTCTACAGTTCGAATCACCCACTAAGATGTCCTCCGCCTCCGAGGGAGAACAGCATGATGGTCAAGCTGAAATAACGAAAAGCAAAACACACAGCTTTAGAAAATAAGTTTTTAAATTTTAGGGAGAAAAAACAAAACAAAAAAATGTATATATATCCAGATAATGAAGTCGGAGGCAAATACTTAAGTTTAAACTCAATTGTGGAAAATGCTCCTTGTAAATAACTAGAGAAAATGCAATCATTCCACCTCTGAAGAGCAGTCAATTACAATAAATAGTGTATGAATGCATCTCTTGTGCTTTCAATGTGATACACATACCAAAGCGGAACTATTGAATTGTTATAATTTGCATGGGAGAATTACAAATGAGACATAAAATATTCTTTTGAAATGCAAGTTATTTTTATTTCAGACTTACCATGATCAACGGTGATCCCCTGCATGCAAATTATCCAGAGTTAATAATAAATCTAACAATTTATACTGCAGGTTGCAAAGAGAGAACAGCGAAGGGGTGTGTGTGTCTCTTTTCCTCAGAGTACTGAGATACGATTACACTCTTCTGGGCCAATTCAGCAAAAATTCCTCGTGACTAAGGCTGCGGTCCTAAGCATCCACTTTTTTCTTTTCTTTTTTTTTACAGGAATATATTATTCATTTCAGTTTGTAAGATAATTCAGAATTACAAGTTTGAAGTAACAACAAAAAACACAACAAAACCCAAACTAAATTACAATGCTTTGCATTAATTGAAAAATATATTCTACAATTGTTAACAGAGTTATACCCTTCTAAGCCCATTGACCTGTCAGTGCTTGGGGATTTTCTCACCTTGGTTGCTGATGATTCTGTCAAGGCCGGATCGCCCATTGGGCAAACTAGGCACTCGCCTAGGGCGCGCCGGCCTCAGGAGTGCCAAATGGTGCCCTGCTCCCCCAAAAAAGTGCCCCCCACTGCCCTAACCAGGTGCCCACCGCCGCCACTGCCAAAAAGCGCCCGGCTAGGGCACAAGTTGCCCTCCCCCTCCTCCCTCAGGGGGAGGAGGAGGAGGTGGCTGGTGGGAGCCAGCGGGATCTCCCCGCTGCCGCCGCCAAGCGCCCAGCTAGGGCACAAGTTGCCCTCCCCCTCCTCAGAGGAGGAGGCAGCCGGTGGCGGCCAACGGGATTTCCCCGCTGCCACCGCCAAGCACCCAGCAAGGGCGCAAGTTGCCCTCCCCTCCTCCCTCAGGGGGAGGAGGAGGAGGAGGAGGAGGCCGGCAGCGGCCAGCAGGATCTCCCTGCTGCCACTGCCCCCACTGCCGCTGCTGCCGCTGAAAGCGCCCGGCTAGGGTGCAAGTCGCCCTCCCCCTCCTCCCTGGAGGGGGGGGCGGCGGCGGCCAGCGGGGACTCCCCGCCACTGCCGCTGCTGCTGTAGAGCGCCCAGCCAGGGCACAGCTTGCCCGCCTCCCCCTTCTCCCTGGGGGGGAAGGAGGGGGGCGGCATGACTGGGTCTCCAGGCCCAACCGGGAGGTTGGGATCTGCGCCCGCCTGGGGTGCAGAAATTCCTGGAGCCGGCCCTGGATTCTGTATAGGCCCTAATTGCTCTCTGAAATAGGGAGATGGCCTGGGCTGCTGATACAATCACTTCTAAGCACCAGACAGAGCCAAGCAGACTCCCTGGTTCACTGCGGACCTGATGGTGATGAAATGGGAGGGATGACAGCTAAAGCGAGGCTGATCAAATACAACATAGACCTCATTTTAAAGCCTGCTCTGAGGCAGTAGTGACAGCAAAAAGGCAATATTTCTCCTCCACCATTGTGTCTGCATGTAATCATCCAGCTGCATTTCATGTGGTTTAGGGACTTTTACATCTTACCCCCAAGGTCATCAAGAGGTATGAGTTGCAGTGTCACCAGTGTGTGACTAACAACCAGCCCTACCTTTCTTTTCCACCTGATTGTGAGAGTGCTATTGATGTTCTGAACTGGTGCTTGGTGTCACTAGTGGGCTGGATAAGGGTGAACAAACAGAAACTTAATCCTGACAAGATAAAGGTTCTCTGGGTTAGCAGAAAGGCAGACCAGGGAATTGAGATCTCTCCTGTCTTGGATGGGGTTATAGTTCCCTTGAAAAGCTAAGGTCACAGCTTGGGAGGTGCTGCTTGACATAGTAGTCACCTTAGAAAACCAGGTAGCTGCAGTGGCTTGGAATGCTTTTGCATCAGCTTTGACTGGTGCACTAGCTGCCCCTGTTCCTGGGTCAGTCAGATCTAGCCACAGTGATCCATGGATTAGTTATATCTAGACCATATTACTGCAATGCACTGTACTTGGTGCTACCCTTGAAGAAGGTTCAGAAGCTGCACCTATTGCAGAATGCTGCAGCTATAATGCTGACGGAGGCCAACTGGGGAGCAGATGACCTTGATACTACAGCAATTACACTGACTACAAATCCACTACCAAGCTCAATTCAAAGTGCTGGTTTTGTCCTTTAAAACCCTACATGGCACAAAGCAAAGGGTGGGTGGTCCTTTGCAGGCCAATCAACAGGGCCTCTGTCTCACTCCTCCCTTTGATACAGTCAGGTGGCAAACAGATGAAAAATGAAGGTTGACATAGTAAATCCAGAACTAAGTAAAGTGGGGGAGTTGCTACCAAGTAAAGTAAGAAAGAATTTCATGTCAGAAGGAAATCCAGGGCTTGCTCACTCTTTTTTATGCAGAGAAGCTCTGGAATCGAGATAATCCTATTGACATTAAGAGGAAAGTTGTAGCTCAGAGGGAAAGTACAGGCTTGGCATACCAAAGGTCCCAGGTTCAATCCTGGTAACTTTCATTAAATAGCAGGTATTCATTGATTGCTTTGTTTGGATTCTTTATTATTGTAATGATGCCAGTTCAGGTTGGTTAATCAAGTGAGTAGCTGTTCCCAGTGACACCAACGGAGAACACAGTTCTGCATTTAACTCCTACCAAACAAATTGGACAAATTTCCCATGAGCCGTAAACCTTGCCAAAGGGATCCTCCCTGTCCAGATTTAACCAAAGAAGACAGGATCCTCATTTGCAGGCTTTTAAAGATCTCTCTTCTGGAAAGCACATGCTGAAAAGTGACGAGCTTTTGTTTCATCTTTTCCTGCTCAATGGAACCCTGATATGCAGAAGGCACACATTTTACTGTAGTGTTGAAGGCCACATCATGAAAGCACACACATACCAACATACACACATGAACACTGTGCTCATTTCATTTCAGTGTTTTTCTTCTAGACCTGTGCCCACTTTATTTCTTTCAACTGTTTCTATGATGTCACTTCAGAACCCTGCTCAGGATGGCTTGCAATTAAAAAGCACAATATTAAGCCATGGGACACAAGTAGCATAAAAAACACCCATAAAATTTAACTCATTGCTATCTATTAAGGAGCAATTTTATTCATTTATATCCTGCCTGGTTGCATCCTCCTTCTCTGCTTTCTCCTCACAACAACCCTCTCAGGTAGGTTACACTGATTGTGTGTGATCACCCAGTGTAAGATCACCCAGAAAGTTTTTATGGCATGGATTTGAACTTGGGTCTCACAGATTTTATTCGGACATTCTAAAGCACTGCACCACAAGCACTGCACAACCCTGGCTTGCATAAATGGATTGGCCTGGAGAAAATGTAATGCTTCACAGCAAGATAAAGATGCAGGTTTTACCTGCACACTCTATTCCTGTGAAGTACAAATCCATCCCATTCTCACTTCACATGTGAAAAACCTACATAATTTCCCCCTCCTCCACATTTTTTAAAAAAATCAGAACTGGGGGTGGTCTCGATCCAGTCATGGATCTCTGGTCTCACCTCTTGAGGGGGGATTGTTGTCAAGAAGGCAGAAGGCTTAGCCTCTTCTTGGTAAAACAAATAGGTTGTTTATCACAGGGGTCAAGGGAGAATAGCAAGACCAGCATATTGGTCTTTGGCTGCCACCCACCCTTCCAGAGCACAGCAGCCCTTCTCACCTTGCACAGGATCAAGCAAAACCTTTGTGTCTTTCCCCTGACAGTGTCAAACAGCCAGTGTAGGGGGTGATACCAGACACAGCTGAAACCTCTGCCACTACCACCAGCACCCCATCCTCTATCAGCAAGTGCAAGCATGAAATTTCTTGCCCCTACAATAAGCCATAATGGCCACCCCTGCTTATACAGGATGGGAGCCTTGTCCCAAACCAATAACCCAGCAAGGTGCTTGGAGAAAGCAATGTGCAGGGAAGGGATGAAGATGATGTGCAGTGCAGACATGGACTAAGTCAGGGGCCCCAAAGGTGGCACCCTCTGATACCTTTCCCGGGGCACTCGGAGTGTTCTAGAGAGTGGGTGGTGCCAGGTGCTTTCATTTACACACCAGACCAAAACATTTCTGTTCAACCAGGCTTTCAATTAAGGGGTTGCTCTTTTAAGCACACTTTAGTCTGGAAACTTATCTTAAGCTGTCTGTGATCTGTTTTTTTGGTGTAAGTTTTTATGCTGGGCTCTCATCACATACCCCATGCTGGATTTTAATATCTTTTAATGTGGCGCAGTGGTTAAGAGCCAGTTTGGTGTAGTGGTTAAGAGTGTTGGACTAGAGGGGGTGGAACACCACGTTACTTATGGCAGATGCTTTAGAGCTGAGCTCCTACCTTTATCTTCCATCTGAAGCCATTTTAATCATCCTGCACTGGCGATCCTGCGGCAAAGTGATGGGAAAACTGGGGGAAGGCAAAGTAAAGTCTTCCAAACGCAGGGCTCTTTTTGTAGCAGGAACTCCTTTGCATATTAGGTGACACACCCCTAATGTAGCCAATCCTCCAAGAGCTTACAGAGCTCTTCTTACAGGGGCTAATGTAGCTCTTGGAGATCGGCTACATTAGGGGTGTGTCGCCTAATATGCAAAGGAGTTCCTACTACAAAAGAGCCCTGTCCAAACCCGTTCCCCAGTTGCTTAAACCATTCTTTCCAACTGGCGGGTCGAAGAATGACAGTGACCCAGAGCAAAAAGATCAACCCAAAATGGCCACCAAGCAAGACAACATAACCCCAGGAGATCTGCTTCATCTACAAAGGGAAATAACAGACTATCAGGAACCTAGAAAACAACCTAACTGAAAAGATGGAAGCTCTCCTCAAACCTTTGACAATGGAACTGAAAAACATACAAGAATCACTGATCCAAGCTGCACAAACAGCTGATACTGCAATTGAGATGTCCATTACCATACAGGAAGAGATACATCCATTGCAAAGAAGGAGCAATGTTCTACAGATAAAATAACTGAACTGGAAAACAAAAGCAAATATAAAAATCTCAAATTTCAGGGTTTTGGAGAGACAAATGAAAACTCTAAAGACCTCACAATTTTCATCTGGGGCTGGCTAGCATTGGAATTGAAACTGGAGGACGGAATAGCTCCAATGATTGAAAAAGTATGCGGGGGAAAAGAAAGAGATGTTTTGGTTATTTTTTTAGACACCCAAATAAGAGACAAGATCCCACATGAGGCTCGTTCAAGAGGATCATTCTTATATAATGGAAAAAAGATCCAAGTGTTCCAAAGATTTATCTAACAAGACTTTGTCGCAACACAAGGACTTCAACCAATCACTGCGAAATTGCAGGAAGCTAATATCTGATATTATTGGGTCTCCTCATCCAGGCTCCAGGTTAATCAAGGCAAAGTAGTGTATGCAGGTGATATTGATAAGTGGAACCCATCTTCTACATGAATTAAATTTGGAAACTCAACTAACACCGTCACCCAAACAGCAAGGGGGAAAGCCTCCAACTTTCACCACATTGGCATAGAATCCCCATCAAGCAAAACTCCTAATCTGAAATGGATATCTTCATTGCAGTATTTACCTCCTTCTTGCTTATTTTTTTATTATTTCAAAATTTAACTGATTAAGCTGCTGTTCCAATTTGATCAAAATATTTGATCAACTTTCATTACCTTTATTCGTGTTTCTCCTTAATTAAACATAAATAGTTAGGGAAGTTGTTCGGTTTCTAAATACCCCAACAAGTTAAGAACCCTGCAACTGATGAAGTGCCCTATAACTCTGGTATTAGTGACCCTAGTTACGGGGTTGAATTCCAACTAGAAGTTATAGAAGTTTAATTAATGATAACTTTGAGAATGTTTCTAGTTGTTTTATAGGGGGAGAGGAAAGTTTTCTTTAAATGTGATAAACCCAGATTGACGACTAAGACTTGTAGAATATGGTTTGACATCCAAATGGTTTGTTGGAAACAAAACCATCCTGGATGTATTTCTTTTTATACAACTGCTGCCATCCTATAAAAGTAGCATTCTACAGATCACTAATTCTGTTGAAATTGTTTACTATATTTTGGAAGATATCTTTACTAATTGAATTTTAATGAGTCCTACTGTTCCTATATTTAACTGCAGGGGGCTTTACAACAGAATTTAAAACAAAAGAGTTTTATCAATGCTGTTAAACTCTCAATTTGGGAGAAAGGCAGGGGTACACATGAATTAAATACATTAATTAAATTAATAATATTTTGCATTTATTGTTTTTATTTTGTAAGCCACCTTGGGCAGGTTCCTGGACAAGTGGCTTACAAGTTTTCTAACTACAATAAATAGTAAGTGTCCTGGTTAGATAGCATGACTGTCAGACAGATTGGCTAAGTCAGCCTCTTCTCTTGCTATCCTTTAATTCCATTACTGCCCTGCAGAAAGAAAATTTTGAAACAGTGCTAGGTCAGTGGTGTCAAACATAAGGCCTGGAGGCCAGAATCAACCCATCCAGGTGTCACCGGCGGGGATGCCAGTCAAAGGGAGTCCAGAACAGGCCAAGGTCAGGAACCAAGAAGACAGTGCAAAGCCCAAAGCCAAGCCAGGGTCAGGAGCCAGAAACACAGACCCAAGTCCAAAATCATCAACCAGAAGCATAGTCCAAAGCCAAGCCAGGGTCAGGAGCCAGAAACACAGAGCCAAGTCCAAAATCACTAACCAGAAGCATAGTCCAAAGCCAAGCCGGGGTCAGGAGCCAGAAACACAGAGCCAAGTCCAAAATCACTAACCAGAAGCATAGTCCAAAGCCAAGCCGGGGTCAGGAGCCAGAAACACAGAGCCAAGTCCAAAATCACTAACCAGAAGCATAGTCCAAAGCCAAGCCGGGGTCAAGAGCCAGAAACACAGAGCCAAGTCCAAAATCACTAACCAAAAGCATAGTCCAAAGCCAAGCCAGGGTCAAGAGCCAGGAACACAAAGCCAAGTCCAAAGCCAAGCCAGGGTCAGGAGCAATGTTCCCTCTAAGTTGTGGAGTCTTGTGAGCAGAAATTCAACTTTGTGATCTACCAACATTAAAGCTGTGAGCAAGTGATTCGGCATCTGCATAAATTAGTCTGCTCGGGAGCCATCCTTCCTGAGCTAAGGCAAAAATCAGTGAGCCAGAGGTTAAAAACTGTGAGCTAGCTCACACTAACTCAGCTTAGAGGGAACACTGGTCAGGAGCCAGGAACACAAAGCCAAGGCCAAAGCCAGGGGGTCTGAAGGTCTAGGTGCAAGAACCAAGCCAAAGTGGATGCAAGGAGTACGAAGCTGACTTGTTGCTTCCACGAAGAGTACTGCCCAGAGTGTGGAGTTAAATGCTGCTACCAATTAGCCAGCTGCACAATTGCCCAGGCTCCTGTTAGAACTCTGGGATATCTAAACATCTCCCCTGTAGCTTAGCCTCTCTTCACTTGGTTAATAAGTTTTGCCGCAGTCACTCCCTTAAACAAGTCACACATGAGGGTGAGTCAGGAGGACTTTCAGCTTGCAGTTCTTCCTTCTTATCTGAGCCAGGTGTGAAGACTGCTGTTGCAGGCACTTGCCAGCTATCCTCCTCTGCTGCTTCAGAGGGGCCAGCTGTAGTTTCTGCAGGCTCTGTCAGCTCATCCTCATCCATGACTATGTCACCAGGCCCACAAGGTGCCACTGCCGCATATCTGGGAGCCGGGAGGCAGAGTAAGTGCTGGGGCAAGTGGGGGACAGCAGCCTCTCTTCTTCCCCCACCTGTTCTCAAACTTTGAGAGAAAAGGGGTTAAGGGAGGAAAAAAGCACCCCCTGGAGGTTTTGGAAACAGCCTCACTGACAGGCCTTCCCTCAGCCCTACCACTTCTGTAGAAAATGCAGGAGGGATGAAAACTGGGGGTGGGGGATCTGGAAAAGCTTCTTTCAGACCCCCTCCTCCTGTGTCAGGACCTTGTCATTTGGATCACCCACGGCTGGTCACTCAGCCTGGCCTATTTCAGAGTTGTTGTTGGTGATGATGGGAATAGAGAGGTGGAGGGAAGAGTCCGGTGTGCCTCTTCAATATCCTCAGAGGCAGGATGGGGGAAGAGAGGTAACAAAAAAACAAGAGATGGACTGTAGCTATGCTCAACTGCTGAGGCCCGGTGTATGGGGGGGATGCTGAAAAAATGCCTTATTTACTTGCAAGGATGATAACATCTCCCCCCTTTTACAATATCCCTTAGAGAAAGACCTCATCTTGCATATGATTAAATACATTTATTGGGTTCCCAAGTAAATCAGTTGGTTTCACTGCTAGGAATCAATTGCTTTTGTTCGTATTTTGAGTAAAAAATATTGTTAATTGGGTTTGTCTATCTCCTTTATAAAGTTTATATCTCTGGTACCTGGCATTACATTTTAAAACACAAATGGCCTGGCCCAACAAAGTAACATTTATGTCAGATTGGGCCCTCATAACAAATGAGTTCAACACCCCTGGGTGAAGTGAGAGGAACCATTCAGATTAGTTGCCCTTCTGAGATTAAGGATCTTTCACTTGATGCAGAAGATGAACAAACTTCAGGCAACAAAGAATCAGAGAGTCAGATTATGCTGCATAAAAGGCTTTACTAACATGTTGCAACAGCACTATGGTTGGGAAACTGTATACTCCTTCATGCAAAATGCCCAAAAATATTCTGTATCCTCCAACTTTTGAAAGTACCTTTCCAGCATCAGGACCTAAGTATATTGTTTCTTTAGTAACACAGAAACAAGGCCTTGATAACTAATATTGTTTACCTCTGAGTCTTTGGTTGAAAAGATTTGAAGCAGCATAAATAGGTGGCAACTATACTATTCTGACCCAGCTTTAAACAGTATATCACCCTTTATTCTGAAACAGAGATATT
Source organism: Gekko gecko (assembly GCA_029375565.1). Classification (NCBI taxonomy): domain Eukaryota; kingdom Metazoa; phylum Chordata; class Lepidosauria; order Squamata; family Gekkonidae; genus Gekko; species Gekko gecko. The sequence continues at coordinate 44,211,382 of JAPDNY010000003.1, read as the reverse complement.
TCCCAAGAGAGTTTTTTGTTTGTTTCATTTTCTCGCTAAAACCTTTTATGGGAAAGAAAGAGGGAAAATTGGGGAGAGAGCTATCTATTTTGATATTTACACACTACCTCTCTATCCAGTGGAGACCCAAAACAGCTTACAATCAGTTTTATCCTTACAACAACTAACCTCTGATGTTGATCAGGCAAAGAAAGAGAGAGAGAGAGAGTGGCCCAACATCAACTATGGACCTTCCAGGGCAGAGCGGGGATTTAAACCCAGGTCTCCCATATCTTAGTCCAACACTCTCACTTGCTGCACCAACCAGTTCTGCATGTCATTTTCTTCATTAAAATCATTCTTTGGTAACTAATGTATCATTTTACAAATTGCAATTAAGGCCCAAAACCAATGTAACACAGAAGTATAATTACTGAATCTCCTCTTCTTCACTTCAAAGCAGCCATATTTGGCTGCTAATTTGACCAGGGAATTAGCAATAAGGTGGTGAGATTCTAAACCTTTCACCCAACAGTATTTCTTTGATGTAAATCACCCTCTCATATGTATCACATGCATCCAAAATGGTGCTGCCACTGGTGGGAGGGGGATACAGGCACCATACAGATAGGAGTATTTTTTTTCCTCAGCAGTACAACTAGTAGCTTGGAAAGGGGTGGTTTAGATCATGAAAATAACTGGGAGAATGAACCATTGGATACTTACCATGAAGATCTTTCTCTTCTGAGGAAAGGAGGACATCTTGATGGGTGATTCAGGCCTGCAGCCAGGATTTTTTAAGTTGGGGGACATTTTAATTTCTCAGGGGGCACTGGCTAGTTTACTTAAAGGCAATTTAAGTAACGCCCTCTGCCTCCTCCCCTAAATGGAGGCTGGAAAGTTTCGAGTGTGGTTATTTCCGTGTGTGTGTGTGTTTTGTTTTGCTTTTTGCTATAGTGGGATTAGGCAACTGGTGCTCAAGATCTCCCAGGATCATTCTTTGCCATGACCCTGCCCCCCTGCATGAGGCTGGCACCAGACACCCCTGTGCCCCTTCAAAACAGCCGGAGCCAGCACTGACCTTCTCCAAGCAACTCTCCATGGCCAGAGGTTCCTTAGGCGGCTGCGGTGGCTCAAGGTTTCCCTGCCGTCTCCTCAGAGTGCTTCCACCTTCACCCCAGCCAGCTCCACATTGGCTGCTCTGATGAAGTACCAGGCAGCTGAAGGAGGAGGAGTTTCAGACTTTCACTTAGGAGATTGGAGAAGCCAAAGCTGTTGTGACCTTCCCAGCTCCCATAAGGAGCAGAAGAATGTACCAAAATGCACAGTGTGGGGTGTATCTGTGAGAGACAAAGTTTTCAGTCCAGGCCAGGGGCACCTTTAAGACCAAGAAAGTTTTAGGGTTGATACTATGCTACTACTTATGGCCAACTTGGATAGCCTACCTTTTTCCTGTGATAGCCAGAGATATGTACACGAATAATGTGTTGGTTTTCCTAATGTGGCTGGTTCAACAAATATATGTCTTGAGAGCTTATTTTATATCGAGGTGTGCCATGTCTTCTCCCTTTGATGCTTCGGGTTTGGCAGAAGGATGAAAAACATGTATCTTGAGCTCTATGGAGGGCAGAATTGACTTTGGGGCATGAAGGTAGGATGTGATCTAAGTGTCCTTGTGAAATACGCATAGTTCAGGTTTAACTGAAAGTGAGCCTAGCTCGGAGAATCTTCTGTTGGATGTGTTAGCCATAAGAATGAGAATGTCTTCATCCTCAGCCATTTCAATGAGACTTCCCTGAGTGGCTTGGATGATGGCTTCTTAAGTGCCGAGAGAACCATATGTAGCTTCCATGTAGGGAAACTGTGAGCCTGTGGCGGGTCTCTCAAAGCCACGCCTCAGAGGAAACATCTCATGTGAGGATGTTGTAAAATGCTTGTGCCTTTGACTTGGGGCAAGATCATGGCCGAGGCTGTGATCTGTCATTTGAGAGTGGGAGCTTTTAGCCCTCTCATGTCTCCTTCTTGCAGGAATGCCAGGACTGAGTTAACTGGTGGTTTCAGTGGGTCAAATGTCTTCCACAATGTGTTATAAATTCTATTTGTTGATTGTCTCCTGGAAACCAGAAGGGTCTCTGTGACATCAGCGTCTTTCCCTAAGTGGAGGAAGTTGCTCCCCTCAATCTCCATGTGTCCAAGTGCAGCCATCCCAGTTGTGGATGCCAGATGGGTCCCTGATATAGCAAATCCAGTGATATTGGTAACCTCCAGGAAGGCGCTATCAACATCACCTGTAGGGCTAAAAACATGGTCTGTGTGGTCAGAATAACAGGGTCTTTGGCCACAGAGAGGTGAGAGTGTCCATTGCACTCCCAGTGTTATCCGAAGAGGCAGTCTCCTATTTAATTAGCTTGAGGAGACAAAGCAAGAGGGGGTAACTGGGATTCTCCACCAAAGTTTACTGGGATTTTTCCCCTTAAGAGAACACTCAAAATAAACCAGTTCAATGTTCAACTGGAAAGGCTTTTTATTAAAAGAAAAATAAAAGGGCAAAACACACACACAAACACACTTAAAACATGCAAGCTGGCTAAGAGAAAAACAGGGAGGAGCGGGAACAGTTGAGGGGAAAAGGCTATAATTACCAGGTCTTGTAGAGGTCCATGGAAGCAGCAGCAAAATGGCCAGTGAGAGAAGAAACCCACAGAGGGTGGTGCATACTGTTGATACCAGGAACACACAAACACTGCGATGGAGCTGCATGCCACAATTATAGGGTAAAATGCTCCCTGGGGCAGTCTGACATGTTTACCCCAAAAATGATAACTTGATGAGTTTTTCAGAGGTGAACAATGATTTGGATGAAAACTTGATGTGTTTACCTGAGGTGGACTATAGGTGTTAATGTTTGTTGCTGACCTTCTCAGTACTGGATGGGGAAACTACCAGGTTTTGTAAATAGTGTTAAGTGTTGCATAACTGTGGTAGATGGGAGAGGAGAAGGGAGACTGGGTCTTGACAAGATTAGTACAAGGTGAGGAAATCTGTCTTGGAAGAGCCATTATCCTAAAATATGCATCTCTTTGGGGTAGAGAAGAGGTCATCAGTGGGTCAGCTGCTCTTTCCCACACACTTCTAAACTATATGCCCAGACTTGTCCTGGCTAGCATCCATTTTGTATAACTTCAAGGCCAGGCAGTGCATTCCAGCTGATGATACTTGAGCTGAAATACATATATATTAGGAAGGATGTTTATGTGTTTTCTAACTATAAACTGCCCCTCAGCAAGAGGAAGCTCTAGCTGTTGTACTAGGTTCAGTGAGTTCTTCTGAAAATTTATGATGAAGCTGTGACTTTGTAGACACTGTCTTTGTATCTGTGAATAATTTGACTCTGGTGCTGAACTTGATCAGTAAGTCGTTTAAACAAGAATGTATGTGGATACCCTGTTCTCTTAATTTGACAATTGGATTGAATTGACAGAGGTCTTCCCTGATGCAGAAGTGGAGATATCTCCTGTGTCTTAGAAGAATAGGAATGTGCAGGTATGTCTCCATAAGCTGTATGGTCATGAAGAACTCTCCTGATTGTAGGGATTCTGCGATGGATCAGAATGTTTTCATCCTGAAATGTCTCGACAGAGTTGCTAAGGAATCTAAAAATCCAGGATGGCCGCCCAGTCCCCGTTCTTCTTGGCACAGTAAAAAAGCAGAGTAAAAACTCTGCATCCTTTCTCTGAAGGTGGCACAGGCTCGATGGCTTGGATGGTGAGAAGATGTTGGGTTGCCTGGGTGATCTTGAGGCTTTTTTTGGTCTCTTGGAATAAAGTGTTCCAGTGGGAGGTTGGAAAATTCTGTTGCGTACTCCTTGGTGACTAACTCCACAGTCCAGAGGTCTGCTTGAGACTGGATCCAAACTTCTTTGAAGTGTAGTGGTCTTCCTCCCAGTGGAATTGAGGAGATGTCATGCTTTGAGCTGCTTTCCATCTCAGTCGATCTTCTCTAATTTTTTCCTGGGTCATCTGGTAAATCTGGAGTTAAAACCTCCTCTGAGGAAGGGTCTCAGTTGATTCCAGTTAGATCTCCTTGGATCCTGTTTGGATCTTGGCAAGTCATGTTGGGAATAGAAGGTAGGACCTCCATGCATCTGTTTATCCAAATGTTTCAGTGTCTTCGATAGTGCCTTCTTATTTGCCCCTGGTTTTTACCAGGATTTTTGTCCAGGCAATCCCCAAATAATCTGTCTCCCCAGAAAGGGTATGCTTTCACAATCGCCTTTGAATGGAAGTCAGCTTGCCACGCCCAGAAGCCTATTGGATTCTGGTAGCAGTTGGAGTATCTTCCTTGTCCAGATCATAGTTGGCCTCCATATGATAGATGCAGTTCTGGATGCTTGATTGCCAAGGCCATAGTATCATGAGCTTTCCACAGAAAGAAATCTGTTTTTTTTAATCTAAGCTGTCACAAATTGTGCTTTGATCATCTGCTGATATCAGCCTGAAAGACTGAAGTGCTGTAATAGGAGCATCCACCAGTGGAACCTGCAAGAACTGATTAGCAAGCAATTATAAAGCATGCAACTTCTTAATAAACCCTGGGTACTACCTGTTCACTAAAGTTTTGACCCACACATATTTTGATGGCATTTCAAAGAATACTGGGAATGGAAATGCTCTTTCAGTGGTGTCAGTTCTGGGGAAAGAAATTCTTTATTTCAATGTCCTCCTCATCTTGATCATCTGACAGAAACTCTCCCTCCTCTCTGCTTTCAGACTCAGTGCCAGAAGAAGAATCTGGGTCTCAGCCCCAATGTATTTTCCCCCCCTTTTTCTATTACAGGATTCCTTCTGGGCTGCTTTAGTCAGCCGGTATGCACCCCTCCCCTCACATCTGTCTCTCCCTGTTCTTTTTCCCTCTTGGTGGGGAGGGGGAGGGGGAGTAAGGCTGCGACCTGTCTGACTCTGGCTTCCCTTGGGCATTGTGCCACTAAGGCAGTAACTCTGAATCTCCCCACTCATAGTCTGTCTAATTATAGATATGAACTCAGGGGAGAGATGAAAAACATTGGATTGTTTTTTCTTTACTTTACTGGTCATCTGCCTGCTGGCATCGCTGGCATCCAACTGGGAGCATTGTTCTTCCAGAATGAACAATGAGCTCCCTGGATCTCCACTCCAAAATGCTGTGATGTGACAGACAAAACAGTCAGGTTCTATGTCCTTTGGATTGGCTATGCCCATATAAGAGCTGTCTCTGTGGCTGTGTAAAATGGCTGCCGTCGTTAGGCAAATGGCTCGAACCAGCTTTGGGTCTCAGCACGTTCTTCACTAAGCAGTGTTTTTTGTGCACTTTTTTCTCTTTGCAACAAGGGGTCAGCCACAGTTGCTGAGGTGAACCAACTGTGTGCCTTGCCAGTTTCCCCAGCAGTCACCCTTGTGCCCAACATTTAAGGATGGGATTTTACCATAGAAAAATGCAAAGCCTATTCATTAGCTGCTCTCCTTGTTGAGGCAGGAAAGAAACTGAAGAGGGTGACTCCCACAGACAAGAGACAGGAAGTAAAAAAATCGTTCCCGCCTCCAATGCTTCCTCTAAGCTGTGGAGTCTTGTGAGCAAAAATTCTACTTTGTGGGCTCCTGGCATTAAAGTTGTGAGCGAGCGATTTGGCTGCTGCATAAATTAGTTTGCTCTGGAGCCATCCCCTTCCTGAGCAAAGACAAAAATGTGTGAGCTGGAGGCTAAAAAATTGTGAACTAGCTCACACTAACTCAGCTTAGAGGGAACACTGCCCGCCTCCCTGATCGGATAATGGGAATTACCTATCGAGATGTCCTTCATTGGCCCTGACCTGGATAGACCAGGCAAGCCCGATCTCATCAGATCTCAAAAGCTAAGTAGGGTCAACTCTGGCAAGTACTTGGGTGGGAGACCTCCTTGAAATACCAGAGATGGAAGGGAGGGGCAAGCTTTATTCATCCACCTCTCTGAATATCCTCCAGGCCCCCAGTAGGGGTCAGTAAACAGAGGTCACCATGATTTCCAGGTACACACACACTCACACATGCACATATGAAAAAAATACAAAAAAGATGTCCTCCACCTCAGAGGGAAAAGGGTTAGAAATCCCTCCCCTCAGTCTAATTCACAGCCCCATGTAATCAATTCAAAGAAGATGTTGGGAGATCCAAATATAGACCTTCTGCATAATGCCTTTTTGGGCTTTAAGGACTTCCCATAAGCCAGTCCCATTTTTGTGTGCATTCCAAGAGGCATTCAGACTGAAAGTTCTGAACAGTGCTGGCCTCCAACACTGAACACCAACTCACACATCACTCAGGTATTGCAGTTTCACATTACCACCCCAATAACATAGGGTATACATAACATGAAAATCAGAGACATATAGAAAGTTCCCAAGTCAAGCTGTCAAACCTAAGCAGAGGATAACACTGGCAATGGAACACCCGATATGTGACCTACTACCACCATGTTAATTACTTGCCTGCTTAATATTCAGGCAATATCAACCGGGTGCTAGGTACTGCCCAGCCTTTGCTTTCTTCCTGATAGTCCATCAATAGAAGTTCCACTTTTACTATTAGGAACTTGTGTGAGATTTGACAGCTTAATTAACCCACCTAAAACATGTCAAAAATGCTGCCTGAAGAAGTCAAAAACAGCACTGCATTCACTTACAAAGAGAAAACACCCAACTTCTGTAATTCTGTTCCATAAAGAAGTTTAGGCTTAATGTAATATCGGAGTTTGATTACTTTGTTTCAGCCACAACCCTGGTCTACAGATTCTAGAATATTATTACTTTACAATGCCCTTCTCTGCACATTCCAACCACTAGTATTTTTTTATTACTTTCTTTATTCATAATCTATTCCTGTAGCAATCACTAGCCTACTTTTGTTTGTTTTCATTGCTGTGGTTGCATATTGGATGGAGAGCTTTAAGGATTTTTCAGCAATAACTCCCAAATCTCTTTCTTGGTGAAAAGACTTGACCATTTTTCTGTGTTGCAGATAAGTTTTCTTCTTTGCAAATAGGAGAAAGTTGACTTCTTCCTAGTTCTATTTATTATATAAATAGCTACCTTCAATGTACCATATACAAACTCTCAGAAGATATTTATCATGACGCAACCCTCAGAAATATTTGGCATACTCTTTCAAATAGGTACTTGCAAGAAAATTTACAGAATTATTTAGCAAGAGTAACTCACTCCCTACAATGGCCATCAGAAAGTCATTAATTAGCTATGAGTCAAAAGCTAATTCATAGAAATCGTGTTTTTTATGTTGACACAACAATTACACCAAATTTGCCTCGAGACAACTCTTAACAGCATCATTCTAAGCCAGGGGTGGCCAAACTTGCTTAACGTAACAGCTGCACAGAATAAACGTCAGATGTTTGAGAGCTGCCAGACAGGAACAAATATTACACACATGTTTTTACTGGGAAATATGCAAATTTGCTTTTTATTAACATTAAATTAGACTGTGTGAAAGAGCCACATGTAGCTCCTGAGGTGCAGTTTGCCACTCCTGTTCTAAGCCCTGCCTCCTAATGCCTTAGGATGGTGCATAAGACCCACACTGGCACATCTCAAAGGTGCCCTGGTAACCAAACTGATATAATTTCAGAGCTGACATAGAAGGAGGCAGCATCAGGGACATAAAAGGGACAAACCAGAGCTTAGTTGGCACCATAAGCCTCCCAGCCACAATCACACCCCTCACATAATATTATATCCTACTCAAGTAAGCAAGGGGAGCCACGGTCCCAGGCTGTGACTGTGGCAACAATTTATGTATGCAGCCACCATACACTGCATATTGCCCCAACAACCCACCTCACCAGTTGCTGGAAGCCACTACATACAGTGCAGAAACAGCCTTCCCTAACAAATATGCCAGTCAGCAGCACAGAATAACATCAGTGTGATGTCATGTTGGTGTAAAGGCTTCCCTTAGCAAGTGAGGGTGGGAGCACAGGAGTTTCTACCAAACAGAAGCATTGTTCTTTCCATTTTTTGCAGTGTTTCCATTTCCAATCATTGCTCCATCTCAGTGGGTTTAGAAGGGCTGATTCTAAATAATGCCCAGATCCTATTTCTACAAGCTACTTCACTTCCTTGGCTTGTGCCAACTAGGCAAGATTTCAAAACTGTGTTCATATTCTAATTTGTAAAGTATATAGTTTACAAAATGTATTCACATAACCACAAACTTCCACAGTACATTGAATACTATACACAAAATGGAACAAACCAAGTTTCTACTTCTGCATCCCTTCTGCTGCCCAGGCTAGCTCTTAGTAGCTTGATTTTGGATTAGGATTGCAGATGACATGCCTCCCTTCCCAGAAACTGCCTCAACCCACCCATCAGACCCAGTTACAATTGCTCCTGTTCTTGAGGCAGCCAGGACTGGACCCACAACAGCCCCAATGACAGGAAAGACCCACGGGGATGGGGAGACACCACCAAGTTGCTAATATTTCAGTCAGTGAAGGGGATTATACCAATAAACCTAATATGTGGAGATCAGCCCCCCCCCCCCAAGATACAACATCCTGGGGCATCATCCCACCTTGCTCTGCATGTGTTGCAACACTGGCTTGTGGTGAAGAACACAACATATTAGAGAGCATTTAGCCCTGCATTTTAAGCAAAGTAATTTTGGAGCCTACAGGATTGACCACTGCTACACTGCTGAAGATACACAAGTATAGACCTAGTTAGCTATCTGAATGGAAGACCACTAGATGTTCCAGGCAAGAGCAAACTGATATTCTCATTAAGCAAGTGAAACATGTTTCCATGTTTTATTTTAAAAGACTAACAGGCCAATTCTAACCATATTTAAATGCCACTGGTTTTGTTGCAACTTATTTCCAATTAAGTATGCCTAGAACTGTGATCTAAGAGTACATTTCAACAGTATGCCCAACAAAATGCTAAAAGCATCTCCCAGCAAGATGTCAGACAGAACAGATAAGAACATCCAAACTCGCCTTGGTCTATTAAAAATAACAAAGCTAAAATGTTTATTTTCAAAGCAGGTGACATTTATCCAGTAACACTGTATTACCATGCCTTGCTTTCTATGCCAAATGGCTGATGGCTGTATAATTCAATGTGATGGATGGTGTTGTCACTGTGCTGTTATTTGGTATGCTGTGGTAATAATGGGTCTTGAAACTGCTATCCTTCCAGGTACGCTATTCCTCATGGTAACCCAGTAGACCCCACACCAAAGGACTGCACAGAGGTGTACATAGGAAAATATGGGGGAATGCACCATTAAACTCTATAAGACAACCATAGGTCACTGGTACAGCCTCATTGCTTGAATTTAAAATATACTTTAAGTATCACTTGCACAAAATAAGAATCATCACTGGATTGCATACAATAATAAATATAGATTAACACAGTGTCAGCAAGTTTGAACTTGGATTACTTCAAAGCCCAGTGTATTTTACAGTATCTTATGGTTCAAAAATTTTCTGATTGACTAGATGACACAACAGGTTTAACTCAGCAAACCAGAAAAGATTAAGTTTATTTAGAATGATGGCGCTCAGCTGTCATTTTCGTTCAATGATGTCTTTCAGTCAAACTGACTTTGCCTGCTTCCATTTCGTGCAGTAAAAAACGAAGTTAACAATTCTGATCAGCACCATGGACAGAGAATTATAGACAGCTAGGCAGCTTCCCACACACAACTTATTTTCCAGTAGTAAACAAGCTTTTCTTTCTCAATCCATACATCTTTTTGAAAGATTAAAATACTCTGAAACAGAAATTCATTTTCCCAACATGCTAAATATATATATATTATTATTTTGCTAGGAAGAGCCACTTCTACAAGACAGCAAGGTGTGAGCGGAGATGTACTGCTTAGTGGGAACAGAATCTAGCACAGGTTCAAATCCCCAGTAATTCATTAAGCTCACTGTGTGATCTTGGAGCAATTGTTTACTCTCAGCCTAACCTATCATACAGGATTACTGTGATGTTAAAACTGGAGGGAACATAAGCACTACCATGAGCTCCTTGGAGAAAGTGTGAATTTTTTTTTAAAAAAAAGCTATGCTTCCTGCGAAGAATGAATATGTTACCACATGAAATAAGGCTTCAGGATAACCATGGACTCCTGCAAGGTCCTGCTGGTAACATTACTTGAAAAGTTCATTTAAATTCTTTGTCATCTTTTATATGGACACCCCTCTCATTACCGACGTTTTAATGTTAATGGATGGAGTATTTTATTTGGATTCAATGCCTCTTGTTAGCCGCCCTGAGCCTACGGGGAGGGCGGGATATAAATATGAAAAATAAACAAATAAATAATTATTGAGGCATTCACAGTTTTTTAACAAAAAAGTTAATAACATTAACATAACTACCTCACAAGCACTCATGCCCTTATTTAACAAATGAAAGTCCACAACAGAAGCTTTTTGGGCTGAGAGTGGAGAAATATTTACTAATTCATTGGGCATGATCCAGCCTAAGTAAGCCACTTTTAAAATCACTGATTTTTAGCGGGCGAGCGGTGGCACGAGCTAGATTGAAAGCAATGCGGAAGGACTTTAAGGTGTTTGTCAGTTTCACCGTCCCTCTCACAGAGAAAACATAAAATTAACTAATCATTAACAAAAGAGTTCCTGATTCATTTCTGTATATTAATTCTTTTATCTTCCTAACACCATAGTACCCAAAATATTTTGGTGTCTCTGGGGGGAAGCAGCTGTGGTTCAGGGTCAAGCACATGTTTTTCAGCACAGAAGGATTCCAGGTTCAACCGCTGGCATCTCCAGTTAAAGATTTTTAGTATCAGATGTTTGGAAAGACCTCTCTCTACCTCAAATCCTGATGAGTCACCATCACAAAGTTAACACACATGAGCAGGATAAATTGACTGTTATAAGGCAGCTTCATCAAATCGGTTATTTTTCTCATGGCAATAAAAACACAGTGAACTGTAAATTATTTAGTTGATCATCAATGTTGGTATCAAAATTTACCACTTCAAATGGCAAGGCTGAGCCTGATTGTGCCTGGATCCAGCTCAGGTGACTTGTGCACACACACATACTCGGCTGCAATCACTGAAAGCCTCAGGATGGTTGCAAGAAGCAGGGACCCATCCTGCCTGGATCTAGCTCAGCTGAGAATCTCCTTCTCACAGCACATGTTTATTGAATCTTAATTGCCATTTGTATTTGAGTTTTGATTCCTCCAAGCTGCCTTAGGAGGCAATTTGTTGCTGCCAAGTTAGACAGAAATAAATGATCTCCCTGCCTAAAGCAAAATTTTAAAAATATTTTAACCACAAAGGCTGGTGAGCATATGGGAGTGATACTCACTCAGTGGCTCAGGAACTGTACAATGTGGCACTTCTGAGAACGATCCCCCAATATGGCATCTCCCCCATATTTCAGGAAGTGGGAAAGGTTCTTGCCTGTTGCAGCCTGTGGTTGGCAGTTCATTTCCATCTTGAAAACAAGCCGCCACTGGAGGAATAGGTAAGCTGTGAGCCTCCCTGAGGTGCACACATCATGCCAAAATTCAAAAGTAAATGTGGCTCTTTTGGTCCCAATTTCCTAAAACCTCAAGCTTTCCTCAACATTTGGACAATATATGTTCTGAAAACTTTTGCCCTGCCACCATCTCAGCTACATGATCACAGAAGGTTAAAAAGAAGTGTATAGATATTCTCTCCAAACCTGTGAGTCAGCTGCTTGGCTTCATATTACAGAGCTGCCATTAAACTACAGCTCAAGAGGAGCCTCACAAATGCAAGATAATAGTACAAATGTGTCATATTCACTATCCAGTAGCTTATTTAACAAAAAGGAGAAGTCCTGACATCAAGAAATTGTGTTATTCGTAATTCCTCCACACCAGCGAGAAACAAATCCTATCATTAGGATTTGGTGCGCTGTGTCTGCCAGCCCCCAACTGCAAGAGAAATTAATGTGATTTAAGATAATGTTAAAGATTCCAAACTTAATCACAGGAGCCATCAGGTGCTTAGTCTCCAGGGTCAAATTGCAAATGTCTCAAGGAGTCTCTAATTAGATCTAGCTAGATAACCAAGTACTAGTTGGCCAAGATAGCTCACCAATCAAATCCACATTTTTTTCTAAATATGTTGCTCTTCAGGAATCCAACAAGAAGTACCAGACTACAAACAGCATGTCCACACTGCAATGAAATTTTACTCCCACTTGGAGTGGCATCAGCTGTTGCAAATCTTTTGTACAACAAGTTGCAAGAACACTCTTAGCACAACTGTCTCATTTCTCTTCTTTTCAATGTAACAAGCAATGGCTGATTCGAATAGCTGCTCAGCTTCACATTGGGCTGGTATTGGTCCAGTGCGAGTTTTGATTCCACCATACTTGAATAGTACATTGGCTAATCACAGTGTGTGCATTAGCAGGATGATGCGAGGCAGATGCAGAATGCAGTGTGAATAGCTGACCTGCTCCCTTCATGTGATACAACAGAAAAACAGGTTGCTTACCTGTAACTGATGATCTTCAAGTAGTCATCTGTGCAGTCACACACTTGGGTATAGCACCTGCACCGGACTCAACCTCAGAAATTTTAGAGCTCTTCAATGCTTTTTTGGTGGGCTTTTTCCGCCCCTCTGGGGAGCAGGAATCAACTGCCCATGCCTGGAGCTGAGGAGAAAGCCACCTCATGTTCAGTTCCTTCTGGCTGCCACCAGTAAACCCCATCAGTTTAAGGTGAGTGACAAGGAGATGCCGGCAGTGGGGAATGATGTGTGACTGCACAGATGACCACTTGAAGATCATCAGTTACAGGTAAGCAACTGATTTATCTTCTTTATGGTCTCTGTGCAGTCCCACACTTGAGTGACTAACCAGCTATAAGAGGAGAGGATAGTGGGTGCTGGCAGCAAAGCCACATAGGTAGTCACCAATTACAATTACTTTTACAAACTTACCAGAGACAGGGTCACAGTGATACGTCACTGGAAAATGGACCTCAGTACCATCTGGCCAAAAGATGCATCCCAACATGCCCTGACATCTAAGGCATAGTGTAACACAAAAGTCAATGGGGAGGACCATGTTTGGTGTAGTGGTTTAGAGCAGCAAACTCTAATCTGGAAAAGTGGGTTTGATTCCCCACTCCTCCACATGCAGCTGCTGAGTGACCTTGGTCCATTCACAGTCCTCTCAGAGCTGTTTTCTCAAGAGCTCTCTCAGCCCGACCTACCCCACAGGGTAAAGGAAGGGAAGGAGATTGTAAGCAGTTCTGAGTGAAGGGTGGGGTATAAATCCAACTCTTCTTCATATGGCAGCACTGCAGATGTCTTTGAGGGACACGCCACCCAGGAATGCTGTGGACATGGACACAGCCGTCATGGAGTAAGCCCGTGGGCATGCAGGTAAAGGTTGCCCAGCCAGATGGTAACAGAAGGATACAGTGGAGGTTACCCACTTAGATAGTGTTCGTGATGAAATCTTATACCCTTTAGTTGGTTCAGAATAGGACACAAATATGCAAAGGTCCTGATAAAACAGTTGCATCCTTGCCAAGTAGAAAGGAAGAGCCCTGAAGACATCTAAGGCAAGCAGAGTTCATTGTCCTTCATCAGCCAGATGCTGAAAGAATGTGGGCAACACCATTGGTTGTGACAAATGGAATTGCAAGACCACCTTGGGCAGGAAAGAAGGGTCTGGGCACAGGACCACTTTGACCTTATGGAACACTGTATAAGGAGCATCCACTCTAAAGGCACACAATTCACTCACCATTTTAGCAGAGGTAACGGTGACCAGGAATACAGTCTTCTAGGATAGAAAGTGGAGAGACAACAATGCCATAGGCTCAAAAGGTTTACTCATAACCTTGGCCATGTCAAGCAATAAACTACACTTGGGCGCTACAAGTTTATGAGGGGGTGGAGTTTTAACATCCCTTTAAGGAATGCCTTGGTGAATCTACAGGGAAAAAGTGAACTGCTGTCAAGCAAATCATGCTAGGCAGAGACTGCCACCAAACTGAAGAAAAACACAGTCCAGAATGCTGTAAGGCAACGAAATAAGACAACACCTTCATCAACAGGGCCAACTTAGGATGAAGGTGACAAGCAGAAGCATATGCCGAAAATCTTTTCCATTTAGATTTGTAGGTGCACCAGGTGGATGGCTTCCAGGAATTGAGCAGGACACGGCTGACTTGTGGAGGGAACACTAAAGAGATATCCTCCATGCAGTTAGGCAGTAGAAACCGGGACTGTGGTGAAGGACCCTACCCTGCTGCTGTGAAAGGAAGTCTGGAGCCAGTGGGAGTTGTCGGAACATACCCTGAGACAATCATAGTAGAAGTGGAAACCAGGGTTCCTGGGCCACCAGGGAGTCACCAGAATGCAAAATATCCAGTCCTGGAGCATTTTCTGAAGGACCTGGTTGATAAGTGGATATGGTGGGAACATGTAGAACAGACCTCCTGTTTGGTGATGCAGGAAAGTGTCTTCAAAAGAGCCCTAGGTCACTAGGCCCCAGGTGAAGAAGACAGGGCATTTGGCATTCTCCATGGTGGCAAATACATCCACTAGAGGACAAGCAAATATTTTGAAAATGGGAGAGAGGTACTTCATGTTGAGGAACCACTTGTATTCGGTTGAGCTGGTCTGACAGAGAAAATCTGTCTGGATGTTCTGGGCCCGCAGCACATGAACAGCAGTCAGTGATATGTCTTGTTGCAGACACCAGTCCCAAAGGGCAACAGCAACCTTGCAGAGTCTGATCAAAAAAGTCCCCTCCCTGCTTGTTGACATAGTACATGGTGGCCACATTGTTGGTGGCCACCTGCTCTATCCGAGCTCAAAATGATAGTAGGAATGACTTCAACATTGTACAGCAGTCAGGTCAAGGCAACTGATGTGAGACTGTTGTTCTGCGGCTGACCAGTGGCCCTGCGCATGAAGGCCCTCACAATGGGCTCCCCAACCCCAGAGTGAGGCATCCATGAAGAGAACCACCTCCAGAGGCAGGGGAAAAAATGGCATGCCTAGAAGGAGGCTGTCAGTGGATTCCCACCAAAGAATCAACAAAAGAACTTCCTGGGGGATAGAGAGCATCACGGATTGTGGATGGCGTATTGGATTGAAGCAGCACAGGAATCATAATTGCAGTGGCCTCATTTGCAGTCTTGCGTAGGGGATGACGAAAGTTGTCGACACCATAGGGCTGAGACACTGGATTGACTTGCTTTGCTGAATAGGCGTCATGGCAAACTCCCAAACCAAAGCTTGCAGGGTAGACGCTCTGTCTATAGGAAGGTACGCTTTCTGACAGATTGTATTTATCTGTATGCCGATGAATTGGAGCACCTGAGTTGGTTGTAGTGCAGATTTCTCAGCATTGACACATAGGCCGAGTCTGCCTAGGAGATGAAGGGCAGTCATAATGTTGGCCATCAGCTTCTGGGGAGATGACGCTACAAAGAGCCAGTCATTGATGTAGGGATAGACAGTAATGCCCTGAGTCCTCAGGGCAGCCAAAACTCGTGAGATGGTCGAGAGTCCAAAGGGGAGCACCCGGTACTGGTAGTGCTGCTGACTGACTGCAAACCGAAGGTAACAACAGTGTTGTGGCCTGATGGTGACATGGAAATACACGTCTTTGAGATCAATGGATGCTAGCCAAGCCCCTGCAGGAATCAGCAGAAGGATGGTTTGCAAGGTCACCATGTGAAATTTCATCTTCCTGATGGACATGTTGAGTCCTCTCAGATCCATAATGGGACACTTGCCCCCATCCTGCCTCAGAACAATGCAATTGGAGTAGTACCCCTGATGGCTAAGGAATGGGGACCTGCTCAATTGTCCCCTTCGCTAGCAACATCTGTATTTCCTCCAGGAGAAAGCAGGATGGGGGTGTGGTCACAAAATGGGGAATTTGGGGTTGAGAAATGAACTATATGGTGTACCCCACCTGGATGATTGCCAGGACCCAAGTGTCCAAGGTGACTGCCTCCCAGTAGGTGAGAAATGGATGTAGTCTGGTCCCTATGGGTGGGGTGATGATGGGAGGAAAAAGCTCTTTGAACTGGTGAGGAGAGTCAAACAGACTGCTTAGGCAGCTGGGCAGGCCATTTGGTGGTCAGAGAGTTAGGCTGTGGATGTGAGAATAGAAACTTGGTGTCAGGTGACTGTATCCTGTACATTGCCTTGTACCGTCTCAACATCAGTGGGACTGAAGCAGGCTTGTCCCAGGCCTAAGTCCTTCAAGATACACAGGGGGTAACACAGCAGCTGGAGGCACATCCGATTGAAGTAACTTCTGGACCACATCAGTCAACTTAGAGCTATCTGTGGACAATTCAATTTGTAGGGCTTTGCGTTGGATGAGTTCAAGGTATGCCTTTGAGCCTTTGAATGGTGAGAGGGATACTCGCCAAGCAACGCCAATTTTGGGAGGAGTATGACCCACATCAATAACATCCGAGACCAACCTTCAGTATCAACATCAGATGGCTCCAAGGATGACAATGGAATGTCCCCTGAGAGTGCAGGAGTCTCCAGAAGATCAATAGGCTGTGAGGCAGACTTTGAACCCAAGGTCAAGGTGGGAAGATAAGCCATGGAAACAGGTTGAACCTTGGAGGGTTGGTCTCCCTGACAGTGTGAAAGTGTCAAGGTCCACCGGATGAGAGGTCTGACCGGCCCTGGAATGTGAACGCGGAGAGTCACAGTACATGCTGTAAGACGGCACATGATGGTGGTAAGTAGAAGATCGAGAATGGGATTGAAACCTCCTGTAGGAGTGGTGAGGAGATCCAGAAGGCAAACAAGATGGGGCATGATAGGATCACCAGGAGTAGCACCAAGATTGGTGTCGAGGTGGAGATCTGGATTCTGACAAGTAGCAAGTCTGATCTTCTTGGCAGGGTGAGTGGGATCCCAGATCTCTAGCATATCTGTAACAGGAGCCATGTGAATGGGGGATGGTTTTGAGAGTGTTGTCACACTGTGGTATCAGAGGGCACCCCAAGGCCCATAGTGGAGCAGTATGAACCTGTCAGCTCTGACCATCAATCTTGGTGGTGATCACTGTCTATTAAGGAGGTCCCCCAAAGATCTATTGGAGCAGACTGATGGGGACAGAGATAGTACATCAATAGTATACTGAGCCGACAGAATCAATTCAGAAGTCGCAGGAGGCGTGTCCATAGTAGGCAGTTCCCAAGTTGCTGAGAAAAGCTTCAGCGTTCTGATGTGCAACATAAATAAGAGTTATTTGACCGTATTACAGAGCTCACCAGGTATGATTTTGTTCCTGAGAGGATGAATATGGTTTTCAAATGTAGCTATTGGATCTCAACTATATCTATTGTATTTCTATCCCTTTCCATTTCTTAAGGAAAATGGCTAACAAAAGAAATGTGAAAATGAGGGAAGGGTGGCCAATTCTGGCTCTCATGCAGAGTGGCTGGCCACTGCTGGAAAGTTCCTGCAGCAACATAAACAGTGGCCTGTCAGCTTCTGGAGTTATCATTGGCCAAACAGGCCAATAGAAAGGAACTTGATTTCTCACCTCTCTCTACAGAGCTTCAGAATGGCTAGTTGCTGATGGAATCAAAACTTCTATATTGAGCTCAATAAATGTAGAATTTTTATTCTAGTTGGGGGGGAAAAACCTTCATGCAAACATTATGCCATTTGCCACTCTGGGCACCATCCAGTCAACAGTCATTTCAGACATCACACGAAACCCTGCTTATTTTAACTAAAGTTCACAAAGACCACAGTTCTCTCATGTCATTTTTGGCTCAACAAATGATATTCCACTGCCTTTTCTCTGTACCTGAAACCTGAAAGGGCATCACTAGAGAACGAGCCAGAATTAAACCAGGGTATCTCCATTCAGATATCACACAAAACCACAGTTAAACAGCTTTGGACCCTGGCTCAAAAGACTAAGCACAGTTAGTGGAGTAGTCACACTAACCATGGCTAGTCCAGTTAACCCTGGTTTCACATGATGTCTGAACTGAGCCTAATCATTTCAAGACCCATTCTTTCAGCCAGAGATAGCTCAATAGTTAGCTTTTTCTTACTGAGATCAAAAAGACCTAGAAGCACCAAATCTAAGACAAATAACATCCTCTAACATGAGTTGCTTCCTTAAATTGCCCTAAGTATACTCATCAAGCAGGATTTTTCAAGGAAGATACCTGGTTGTTTGCATCTGCTTTTCTTTTTTTTGCTAATTATCTTGGAGAAGATTCTTTAAAAGGGGTTTATTCAGCTTCCATATTTGTAGCTTACCATATTGCTTTACAAGAGTTGGGGCCTTACAGAAGTTGAAAGCTTCAGTGTAATCACTTATAATCCTCTCAACACCCATGCAGTGTTTTGGCAAGCAGTGTTTGCCACGGGATATCTTTCCGCCGACACAGTTCCAGCCATCATTCACCGAATCAGTCACATTTGATCTTGAGCATTCTTTCAGACATGTAGCTTTAATACCACTGTACTCAGATTAGCCCCTCTTTTCATGTTTTGATAAAGCCTAAAACAAAACCAAGAGGCTACTTCCAAATGCTATGAATTGAGTCTATTTTCCCCAAGCCCTACCATGGTAGCCACACACAGAGAATGTAGGGCTATGGTGTTAATTTGTTTGGTTCCCAAAATGTACCTCGGCATATTTTCTTTTTATTAAATATGAAAAGGATGCAAGAAAAGGAAGGAGCTGGATATTCTATGAGTATTTCACCAATTAATCCCCTTTCGGCACACAACATTGATAGCAGTTTGCCTACCTCTATGCTAGTAGTCCCATAAGAATGCACAGAAGACAACTGGTCACCACTGCTTCAGTTACACTGACACATCTCTTGGGTTTACTACTGAGCTCAACCCCAATTTTTCTAGTCCACAAGTAACTCAGTATCAGAAGTTCTGTCAAATAAGTCTTAGGCATAAATATCAAAGCTTGAAAGAATGAAAATAGTTAGCAAGGCTATCACCACAGTGAAGCTAATCGCACAAACTTTAATACATGCAGGTTTCACAGTAGTGGGAGAGAGGGGTCATGCCCCCATTCCCAACTTGCTGAGACATAATATACAAAAGGCACCTATATGAGCACAGTCAGAAGTAGGGTTGCTAAGCACAACAATCCTACTGTCCCACCATGCAAGGAAGATACATCCACTAAGATATATAAGAACAATCCTAACAAAAATGAGTTATTGGAAACCTAAAGCAGAAAGTGGACTACTGCAGATTGAAATACAGGGGTATAAATGTGAGAAACAGAATGGAAAACAACAGAATAAGAGACAGTAAAAAGATTGTTTATACTAAGTCATGTGATTTCTTTGGCTGAGGTCAGACTGGCAGTATGAAGCGTGAGGGAGTCGTGGCAAAAAGACCCGGAACAATGTGTTCCAGGTATTCCCAGTCACACTGCACTGACTAATGCGTGAGCATACTAGGGGGGAGGCGCAAAGGAGCATTTGCACTGTTGGCCTGCCCCTAGTGGGGGCGCAGCTGTAAGTGGCTTTTTCTCACTCTGGCGACATGCGTCTATGCACACAGGCGCAGCAGCAACTATCAATGAGGCTTGTTCACACAGTTTTTAGCATGCACACGTCCGGGAAGCGGGATCAACACACTCTCCAGGGTTTGCTACCATTTTCACCTGGTACTTTTTAAACTCAGGAGGGAAGTGTTACAAGACTGGTTGAGTACGGCTGGGGAATGCCTGACAGCTGTGCCTGTGTGAACCGGCCCCTCTAATCCGTTTGTGAAACGTGCCTATATCGAGCCAAACTGCCAGTCTGAACTCGGCCTTTGTATATGATGTTGGAGCTGGATAGTGTGAGTGAGTCCCAGAAGTGATTTTTGTGGCAGCTGGGAAAAAGAGAATTCCACCTAAGTTGAAAAAAGAAAGCCATGTTAGAGCAGGCCAAGGAAAATGTACAAAAATGGTCTTCTGTAATCCCCATTTTCTATTTCTAAGCAAAGAGTTTTAACAAGCCATTCTAAGATGCATACATATATTATCTAGACCAGAAGAGTCAAACTCATTTGTTATGAGGGCTGGATCTGACATAAATGTCACTTTGTCAGGCTGGGCCATGTGTGCCATAAAATGTAACATGAAGTAACAAAGAGATAAACTTTATAAAGATGGTTTCAGATGCCAAATGGCAATTGCAGACTTGATTGGATTAGGTGTGATATGCAGAGGATTAGTAGGCGTGGAGATATCAGCATTGGTGATTTGATAGGAAACCTAAGTCTCAATTCGATCCAGGAGGATTCAGTCCAGGAGGATGCAAAGAATAAATGGAAAGAAGTCTAAAGAAGTGAGCAGTGACTCACAAAAGTGCATACCCTACCACAAATTTTGTTAGTCTTTAAAGTGCTACTGGTCTCTTTCTACTACTATTAGAAACCACGGCATTCAAAACCAGTGCGGGAACATTTTAACTTTCCAGAACATTCAGTTGCTGACCTAAAATTAGCAGTTCTCTTACAAAGGAATTTCAAAGGGAGATTAGAAAGAGAGACTGCTGAATTGCAACTGATAATGAAGCTCAAGACAATGTAAACTCCTGGACTGAATTGAGACCTAGGTTTCTTCTCTCATTACTAATGCTTGCTATTGTCATTTGACATCTGAAATCAGTTCACTCTCTAAGATACCCCACCCTTCAGTACCCAAAGGAGTCTCAGAGCAGCTTACAAACTCCTTTCCCTTCCCTTCCCCACAACAGACACCCTGTGAGGTAAGTGGAGCTGAGAGAGCTCTTGACAGAGACTGCTCTTTTTCAAGAACAGCTTTTATCAGAACTACGCCTTGCCCAAGGTCATCCAGCCAGGTGCAAGTGGAGGAGTGGGGAATCAAACCCGGTTCTCCCAGATTAGAGTCCGTGCACTTAACCACTACACCAAACTGGCTCTGATGGACTCACATTCTAACTGTATCTGAAGATGTGAGCAGTGACTCATGAAAGCTCATGCCCTGCCACATGTTTTGTTAGTTGTTAAGGTGCTACTGGACTCTTAAAGATTGCAAGCTGTGCAATCAAACACAAAAAAACTATGATTATAATAGATTATAAAGGGTTCTACCTGGTCTAAAGCAGGAACTGTAACCACTCCACAATATAGTTTATTTTGGTAACATATCCTATACTTGATAGTGGTTTTCTGTGGATCTAGCACAGCAAGGTCAGTGCAAACGTGGGTAAAAAGAGCTTTCAATGTCATCACTCACTACCTATACATCTTATCCAGAGTGCTAGCTGCAATCCACAGTGCTTTCATACTAACAAATGAACTTTTTTTAAAAAAGAGGAAAAGAACATAAAGCAATATTTCATTTATGTACAACAGTTATTAATACAAAAAATAAAAGGTAAAAAATATCATTGAAAAGCTTCCTTCTGAGTACTGCCGATTTCTTTAAAGTGATTGATCTGAAGCTTTTGTCTGCAAGCAAACTCAGCAGAGGCCTGCAGAAGCGGGAAAGAGATATTTCTGAACCCGTTTGAAGAAATCTCATCCATGAAGAAACCAAATTACCATGGTAATTATCGTCTTACTTATAATTGTAAGTATATCCTTACATGGTTCATACAGCTCTTATTCCAAGTGCCTTAATCCTCCCTGGAAAGAGATTATCTTTTATGGAGTAGCAGAATTAAGCATGTCCTGTCAACCAGGAAACTATGGTGTATTTGGACTCTGTGATGGTAACAAAGCTGTAATGAATAAGTTCCTTTTCTGATTCAGTACTACGACATCCAAGACACAGAAAAACAAAGCAAAGGAGGTACATCTGCACAATCAGCTTAAGAAGAATCCTCATGGCATTTTAGCTTCAAGCCACTAGAGCCATACTTCCCATAAATGCCCATGTTTGCGTTGTTAGATCACACTATTGTTTCTTTAGCAATACCATCATGATTAAAAGAAACATAGGGCTGATTTCTTCCTTTTGCTATCATGACATGGTGCTTTGAGAAGGATGATGATGATGATTGAAGATGAAAATCTAAAAAACAAATGCCTTGACTGTGAGCCAGTAGCTTAGAATTATGAGCTTACCATAGTTGCTTTGCTCAGTAATGGCAATTTTTTTAAGGCTGACTACTCCAATACACATATCTTCACCTAAGATCTGCAATGAAGGCTCTTCATGCCCTTACATTCAAAGGTAAGGAAAGTGAAGACCAGAGACACAGCCTTCTTTGTGGTGGTGCCTTGACTTTGGAATAACCTTCCCAATAACAGTTCATTAGTGCCAGTTTGCTAAACTTTGGCTGCCGGGGGGGGAATCATTCACCCAGATATATTGCAGAATCTACTGATTTGTGTAATTCTGTTTTACTGGAGGAGGGTTATCTCATTGTAGATGACCAGGAAAACTCTATTTTATTGTTTGACAGAAATTGTATTGTCATTATTAACTGAAATGTTGCCCAGTATGTTTATCCAATGATTGTTCACTTATTTCTTATTTAAGTTTTGTGTTAGTTTCTATGGCTAAGTTTTTATTTCAGCTTCAGTACAATCAAAGCAATGTAACATTTTCAGTACCAACATCCTTACATGTCCCCCTTTGTTGCACCCACTCTCGTTCCTCAGCCCAAAAGGAAAATTTTACTTCAGGTAGTTTCTGTCTATCTCAGTATCGCTGCATTTCTAATACTTTGAAACTTTTACATTATTCAGACCAGTATTAAAGGATTCAACCATTGCTGTTTATGTGGACTTGAATCCAGTTAAAAGGAATCAGACAAGAGGTGATATGAAAGACCTCAAACTGAAACCCTGGAGAGCTGCTGCCAGTCTGAGCGGACAATACTGAACCCGATGAGCTAAAAGTCTGAATCAGTACAAGGGAGCGTCATGTATGAATTTTTTTCAAAGTATTGCAAGGGTTGATCGGAAACAATATACAAATGGATATTTGGCCAGCTTTTTAACCAGGCTTCTCTTAATTTCTGAAAACATTGCAAAAGGCCCAAAGATTTGGGAGAGGGGCCACCACGAAGTATCTCCTCTGCACACCAACGCTTTCAGATTCAATCCCCAATCAAAAGCAGGTGATGTGAAAGACCTCTACCTCAGGGCTCTACAAATCTCAGGCACCAGGTCAGTGTGATGCTTAGTATTTTCAGCAATTATTTCACTATAGCATCTTTACAATTCTCAGTCGAAACATTTTGAACCAGAATACTTTTATGTCACAAAGTGTGGATTAACTTCTTGTCACTTATTTATATACAAACTTAACTTTAAATCATTTGGTGGTGGTCACTGAATTCATTTTTTAATGAATTGCTTTCTGTACCAGCTCCAACATTCAATTAAATGGATCTTTTAAAGCAAGAATGGAACTGTGAGAAATTAGGAAGTCAGGTCAGGATTAAAGGCTAGATGTTTATTGTGGAGATGGCAACCAGGGTTATCCTTATAATATTTCATCCTGAACAACAGCCACAAAATTCAGATCAAAAAATTAACCTTCTGGTGCCATGGACAGGCAGGGAAATTTTCTGAAAACTGAGAAAACTTCTTGGTTTGCAAAAAAACAACAACAACCCTGAATGTTTTAAAACTCTTTTGACCCCCCCCCCAACACAACTCTCACAATGAAATGCTGCCCAAGATCTTATGAGATCACAATGGAACTGAGTGTTGTTTTTTTAACTGTGGGGAGAAAGTGCCAGGAAGATGAGGGCAGAACAACAGCTGGTGAAGTAGGAGAAGACAAGCAAGCAGGAGTGAGAGTGGGGGGAAAGGATGAGGTGGTAGAAATGGCAAGACTTGGAACTGTCAACCCTCGTTCAGCTAGGTGTCAGAAGGGAAGAGAAGCTGAAGCAGAAATCAAGTCTTCCTGAGTCAAGCCTCTTGCCACCACCCACTTGCTGATGGTGGAGGGGGACACACTATCTGCCTTGACATCCCCTCCCTGACGCCCCCTCCCATCTGGACTGCTGGAGGAAGGAGCTAATCAAAAAGCATGGGGGAAAGAAGGGAGAGATGGGGCAAAATTCGTTGTATGCCAAAATTTGACTTACATGCTACAACACCTTTGTCGCAGCATTAATAAAATCACAGGAAACTGTGAAGAGGTTAGGATTATGTTTTGTGGTACAAATAATAAGAATCATTAGGTACCAGCTTTCTGCAAATCTACAGCAAAACTCAAACAATGAGGAAAACCCAACATAATTTACATGACAGACTTGACCAAACCAATCAAGCACCCTGCATTTACTTTCTTCCTAGTGTTCTCCTAAATAGCATCAAGATTATCATGTAATATGATATAATGTGATGCCACAAAAATATGGAATAAACGATAACTGGAAATGCCTGCAGCTGTGTACATCCAACTACAAACACAGAGTATTATTAAAAACTAGAAAACAGAATCTTCAAGCAAAAATTCAGGCAAACCTAAAGTAAGGATTTCTCTGGATGATTATTTTAATTGTACATCAGTGCTGCTTTGAAAACCCGAAAAACATGATTTTATTATATTCTTTCTCCAAGGAGCTCAGAGCGGTGAACATAGTTCTCCCCTCTTGTATGTTACCTTTGCTATAATCCTGTGAGTCGGGTTAGATTAAAAAGGAATGACAGGCCCAGGATGTTTCGTGAGGAGCAGGGAATTGAACCCAGGTCGAGCCCAATATTCTAATCTTTATACCACACTATACCTCAGATAAATTCAGATCTGATCAGATGTCTACAAATCAAACTAGACATGCTAGATTTTTAAACAACTGAGTCAAGTCAACCCAACATAGCTACTGCAGGGAACAGCTGTTAAAAAATAAAGGAGTACCCTGTTTTGGCTTGGAACACTGCCACAGGGAAGAGCTCCTGCCTCCTCCCTCAGCTGTTTTCCTGTACCAGAACAGCACTGGGAGGAGTTATTTCCCCATTTTTGCTGCTCCACATGGAGTCTTCTGTGTACAGGAAAAAATGGAGAAATAACTACCCCCGCCATGCTGTTTCAGCACAGGAAAACCTCGGGGGGGGGGTGAGGCAGAAGCCTCCTCCCACCACAGCTGTATTCCAAGCCTAAATGGACTCACCTTGACATTCCCCACAACTGCTCCGTTTGGTTCACTGGACTCCACTCTTTAAAAACCAACACATCTAGTTTGGCCCCTGGAATCTCTACCAGCCAGTATCGAGTAATGGAGAGATTATCAGACTAGGACCTGGGAGACTCAGGTTCTGATTTCTCCTGTGCTTCATACCTTGGGCTGGACACTGCCTCTCAGCCTAACCTATCTCATGGAATCCTTATGAGGAAGGGAAAATCTGATGTGCTGCTCTGAGCTGCTTGAAAGAAGGACAAGACAGAAGGACCAGGCAGAAGGACCAGAAGTGTAACAGACAGACAAGCAACATTTGAGTGTACTTGTGTGGCTCTGAAAAGTGAAACATCTTCCCCATTCTCAACCTCTCACTTCATGATGCAGAAAGCACATGTAGCAACCACCCATTCCAAAGGTAAGTTAAATAAAAAGGTACAACTCTTTTTTGTGTCCCTCACAGGACTTAATCCCTGACTATACATTGCCCGTGTGCCAAATGTGAGCATTTCACATCACAGTACAGGAAAAGAGGATATACCACACACACACACACACTCCACATCACATGAGGGAGGCTGCCTGCAGCCCCCAAACGTTGCCATCAGTAGGAAACGTAAAACCCTCTTTACATTCCTAGACCAAACTCCAGTCACTCATTAGCATTCTGTCTTGGAGTTAAATCCTCTAGCCTCGCTCAAGTCAATGGGAGTTTCATCTGAAATAAGAGCTGATTGACTTTAGCCCTCCAGGATCTATTATCTTCCATTAAAAACACCTAGCAAGTGAGGCGGCGCTTGTGAGAATTCGGCACCGTGCTGGTGCAGTGAGCACACTGCTTTCCAGCCAGCCATATTCACTGCTCCTAATACCTTCAACATATCATAATCATTTTGAAAGCTTCAACACATGTCTTCTAATGGTGTCACTCTATATAATGAGATATGCAAATTAGAGTGTTATAGAGAGTCTTAATTGCATTATATCATTCAGAGTTGTAAATGTTCAGCTAGTTACTGTCCAGGTAGAGCAATGAATAGGGAAGTGGAGGGAGGAGGAGGAAAGAGAAGAAATATTCTCTTTTTTTGCTGCCTGACCCCAAAATTAAATAGGCTTCCATTACTAATAGGCATATTAATATGCTCCTCAGACACAACTGCAACAGTAGGTAAACACAGAAAGCCTCGGGAGATGCATCCTCTTTGCCTGAGAAATGCTTTCTGAACCCTGGCTTTGGTGTTTTGGGTTCCTCAGGCCCCATTTCATCTTTTTTTTTTTTAACCGATTGTAGACCCCGGAGGAAGAAAGCTTAGATCAAATA
The DNA here is from genome assembly GCA_029375565.1 of Gekko gecko. Lineage (NCBI taxonomy): Eukaryota > Metazoa > Chordata > Lepidosauria > Squamata > Gekkonidae > Gekko > Gekko gecko. Next base: position 44,184,941 of record JAPDNY010000003.1, on the reverse strand, counting down.
CAGTTTGGCAGGTAAAGGGCACGTTAGAAATAGCATAAGTGCACTCACTAAAGGGGGAGGGGGGGATGCAATCGCAGCAGAAGAAACCCTTTCCTAGCCATGCACGTGAAAAACCTTCCCAACCAAAAATCTCTCTTCCTCCCTCCCTACATGAAACCTCTTCTTGATCATTCAAGAAAATGGAAATGAGCCAGTATTGGCCCCTGATTAATGTAATAGCACTTGACCACCACCACAGCTAGCTTGAGCCTTTCAGAGTTTCAAGTGTTGGCTTTGTTTTTAAAGGACCAGAGTTGAATTTTTAATGGACAAATTTAGCAGCAGGGCTCGGGCACCTTAGGGGCACTATCACCTGCTCTGGAAGGAAGCCACTCTGTACATGTTCAGGGGGTATGCTTCTTGGGATATATTTCTTTAAACAAGACGTATGGCCTGTAGAAAGGACTGGCGCTAAAAAAAGAGGCGTGGGAATAAAGTACTGAGACCAATGAACTCCGAAAGAAATTGGGGGGGGGGGGGCTTTACTTATATAATTAGCAGGAAAAACCTTCCAGGAGCAAAAAACACTTTATATAATATGCATCTTAGTTTTATCTGTCCTGCAGCTTTATGTTCTCATCTTCAACAGCACAACTTTTATATGTGTGCTGCAGCAGCAGGATCTGCAAACTAAGACAAAGGAGAAACTCTGCCACTAGAGCCCTAACAGTCCTACCACCTCTCCATCTTGCTGTTTGTCACCACCACACAGACTAAGCTCCGCAGATCCTTTGATGGGGTCCAAATGATTACTAAGCAACTAGAGTTTTACACCACCACCTATGGAGAAATGAGCCTTCGGGGAGGGCGGGATACAAATCGAAACAAATAAATAAATAAAAATAAAATGGCCCAAAAGCATTAAGGCTGACTACTCCCTCACTAGTGCTACTACCTCACTAGTGATGCCCTTTAGCTCAGGGCTTGACAAATCACAGGGGCCAAGTGGCAGCATGTAATATCTTAAGCAATAAATAGGCTGGGAAGTAATCAGGCTCAGCTGTCCTGCTGGCAGGTGTCAAGCTTGTGCTCCTGCACTCTGCTTGGGCCAGGATATTGCAAAGTATTATTGTACTCAGACTCTGGCTCTGGGATGGGTTCACAAGCACCATGCCAAACATTTTTCCTCTTCTTTGGGGCACCTAGGCCAAGCCTCCAGACATTGCCATTCCTGCAGTGTGAGAGCATCCCCTGAGGAGCTGGCCCGGGTTCGTGTCCTGCCCAGCTGTCATATAACTGTCACCATATCACATACATGTGTTGTAGATGCTTCGTCTATTAGAGCCCTGGGGTGCCAGGTGGGTGTTTGGCCACAATATCTCTCAGGCAACCCCTTGGGTCTGGGCCTCAATTTAAACTGGGGCTCAGGGTCACTCTGGTAGCGTGCTTCCCTTATCCTGAGTCCCCTTCGTTTACAGAGCCAGCCGGCTCAGCTTAGGAGAAGCAAGGAGGGCACATAAACAGTCTCTACTGCCCACAGACTTGTTCAGACTCCCGGCTTATAAAACATAAAGGTTTATTCAAGAAAAGTAAAAACAGATAAGGGGGAGTTGTGAAATGAAACGGACAATAGACAAAACTAACCCTAACTATCTAGCTACTATATACACACGGTTTGTTGATCCTTTCTCCCTGAACGTTCGGCTCCCTCTGGCTTAGCCACTTGCTTCAGGGTTTACACAGAACTGCCAAGACTCACTTGCTTGCAGACACTGGCTGTCTTCTGAGCAGCTCCTGCACCCGAACTATACCTCAAGGTGAGCAGTTCAGGAAGATTCTTGCCTCTGGCTCTTCAAGGCCATGTGCAGCATTCCTGGCATTCATCAAGTTGTCGAGAACCTCCGGTCTCACCGCTTCCTCCGAATGCGTAGATGTGTGCGTGTGTTCAGGCAAGTCCTTCGGTTCCTTTTGGTTCCTCTGGCCTCTCTCTGCTTCTTGGACTGGATTCTTATTTCTCCCTTTCCCAATCCCCGTTCTAGGCTAATTAGAGATTGCTGCCTTGACCCAGCTGTCTCCCATTTGCTTAACTCACTGGACGTGCTGATCCTGACTAAACTTACAGGCATCTTATCCATGATGATTCTGAAAATCAGTACCTCCGGCATGACACCAGCGGAGCCCTGGTGACTAGTTCAGGGGCTGAAGGTGAGGCTCCCTTGCAGGCTCAGGCAGGATGGCTTCTTATGCTGCTGGACCATTATCAGCAGGCACCTCAGCCAAATTAGGCTCTCCCTGGTCCTGCTGGCCCTCCTTGACTGGTGGCCTTGGCTCCCTTGGCTCCCTTGGCTCCTTGGCTTTCTTTAAGAACTCCAAGTCTGAGCCACTGAATCCAACCAAATCTTCCATCATTGAAGAAGGGAAGAAGTCTCCTTTGACCATCAAAAACGCTACCCTATGGATCTTGGGACCTGCATAGACAAAAGCCCTGTATAACAGGTGCTGTGATAAGGGAAAAAATTGGATGAGATTGAGCAAAAAAATTGACTAGAAACAACCCAAAGTTTTTATCATTTCACATCAGAAATGTTTTGCTGCATGACAAGACTAAAAGTGCCATGAAGTTCTTACCACTGCTTGTTTCTATGCAAATTTAACTTTACAGATTGATGGATCAATTAATTAACCAATTCCTTTCTATACTGATTCCAATACAGAATTAGATGGATTTCTTAGAGAAACTGGGGAGGTGTTAGGCCAGTGCCAGCTTTCTGTACTGCATTACTTTCCACTTAGCCTGAAAAAGCCCTCTAATGTGGAGGGGGCTAGAAGCCACAGAAGGCTTTAAAAATCAGGAATATCTATAGCACTATAGTACTATCAAGGTACAATTATCTATTCCAACAATATACTAGTTCCCAGCTTTTTAAAAAGTAAGACAGTAACACTTTTGGCTGCAGGGTTATAATGAGAAATGTGTAACCAGTACCTTTCCCCTTTTAGCTTTGCAGCCCAAACAGCTATAGATTTCAAGAAATTAAAACTGGAAACCAGTAAACAATTGCGGTACATCTTTATATTGTTATAGCAATACAACTCTGACCAGAAAAAGCCCTTAGCAGGGGATGGCCACCATAGGGCTCAAAATAAGGAAAATGGAGCCAACTTTCCCAGCTACAAGTATTCAAAGGTGTTCAAAGGTGCTCTGACTATGATCATTCCAAACTAGGATTGGTAAAGATCTCAGTGAAGCAAAGCGAAACAGGACATCATGTGGATGCTCCCAAAATTAGTGGTACAGTAAGTAGTGTTATTTACAGTAAGTAAGTGGTACAGTAGGGATGCCAGGCCACTAGCTGGCATCCCCAGGGTGTCTGTTGTGGGGAGGGGAAGGGAAAGGAGTTTGTAACCCGCTCTGAGATGCCTTTGGGCAGTGAAAGGCGGGGTATAAATCCAAACTCTTCTTCTCTTCTTCTTAAAAGGCACATCCCCAGGAGCTTTAAGGCACATCTGGAGGCAGAAATGACATCCAGCCAAAAACCTGCAGGTGACGTGTGCACATCAGGCAACATTCTGGCCATCCCTGAAAACTCCATGTTACTGTGGAGTTTTCAGTGACCGCCACACAGCACACTTATATCACATCTGGGTTTTCAGACAGATGTGAGATCACAAAACATCATTTCTAGCTCCAGACCTTTCTCATGCTGGTTTGTAGGGCAAGGATGGGCCCATTAGCAGGAGCCTTCCTGACAGAAGCTGGCACCTGGCAACCCTAAGCAAAACATCTGTATGAGAAGAGCCCTTGTGTCAGTTCTGAGCTTTTCTTTTAAAAAATTGTCTTTTGAACCAATCAGGCCCTTATGTGCTATATCACAAACAGCTTTGGAAAATGCACTTCAGTTTCAAAAAGTAATCTGCTGGGGGTGGGGGGTGTCCTGAACCTCCTTGGCAATGCAGAACTACATAGTATTAAGCCAACACACACACATATCAATACTAATTCCAATGCATAATGAAAAATGTTTGCTTTCTGAAGAGGTATTCTTCAAACAACCAAGTTGCACATAACTGCCGCATCAACTCACACAAGCTAATGATTCCTTATTCCCTTCCTTAGTCTATCGTCCCACTAGAAAGAATGTATTTTATAGAACTTTATATTAGAAGGTTATAAAAGGTCTTTCTGACAAATTTATTAGGCTCCAAACATCACCATTCCCTCTGAAATGCAAGAGCATCTTTATAAAACACATTAAAAAAAAAACACAGGTAACTTGTAACTACCTACCATCATTTAGCCCAGATCAAGTGTGGAACCCATTTAATAACATGTGCTGTGGCCTCTGTCTAAAAGATTATTCTTTGCATTTGCAGGGCACTGACTCAGTAATCAAACAGGTGCTTTCCATTTCTGACTTCTATTAGCCTATGAATTAGAACAAAAGTCCCATTAACCAATCTTAATTGTGGGAAAAGCCTTTGACACACCAGACTAACTAGTGCCATGATGCAGGATAACCCCTAAAATTACAACATAGCCAAGCAATTGACAATAAAGCTATCATTCTGCCAAAACATTAACCTGTGATTTAATTCAGAAGAACCTAGAGAGGCCATTTAAAAAACCACAGTTACAATCAATTTTACACAGGCATTCTTTTCTTATCCCAAAATGGTTGGGCGTTTTATCTGAACTCCACTGGAAAACCACTGCCACAATTTGATAAACATATTTCATCCTCTATCCCCAAATTAATAATCCAGTTAGCCTCTGACCTGCTAATTTTCTTTGTAAACTACATAGCAATACAGAAAGCAATTATGGTGCCACCAAAAAAAAAGAGGGGTTTTTGTATGTGCACACATGACTTCCCTGTCCCCCCATCATTGCAGACTGAAATGCACCCTCAAATGCTGTTCCTGGGAATGCCGCCCCCCTCCCCCCAAACAGCTTAGAGAGAGAATTGACAAAAAAATTTCCTCCTTGTGCTGGCAGAAATGTTAGATTGGATGTAACCTTATAAGAGGCAAGAACAAACTTTGAACCAATCTAAACCAAAGGTGGCCAATGAATAGCCAGATAAGCCACATTCGTTTCAGGAAAGCCATTTTATCAGTGTCTACAGTCTAGTTGCCTATGGGGTTTTTTTCCCAATATGCAACCTCAAGCACATGGAAAAGTAGGGTATAAATGTTTACCACCAATCATTCTTACGCTGCTGTTTTTATTGCACTGTTTTACTTTATGTAGCAGAGCTCTGTTAGAGTGGCATACAATTTTTTAAAATAAATAATACACTTTTTCAGTTAAAAAGCTGGCCCATAGCCTTGAAAGTTCTTTTCAGAAACATTTTGCACACTCCACACCTCTAGAGGATTTGTACCCATTATATTTTTAAGTATGATTTTTACTAATGTGCGTCTCTAGTAGCAGAAGTACCATCAGAAAGAAAAGGATTTTGTTGGAAAATGGTTTGCCTTTTTTGAGTATATCTCGTCAAATTCTAGTGAAGCTCGTAAACTACCAAAAATATATATATGGAGACATTTGATTTTCAATTTGTAACTATTGTTATACTATTAAGGAGATATAAGACTAAGCCGAACTCCATTTTTTATATTTGTAAATTGCTTGTATATGATAATGTTTTATGTTAGTATGCAAAAATTAAATAAACTTTAAGTTGGGCGAGGGACGCTAATGTGCATCTCCAGAGGGGAGAGACTTCCAGCCAGGACTGAGGGGGAGCAGCCGTCCAGCTCTGCCTCCTCTATCCCTGAGGCAATGAAAAAACTCTTCCTGTAGGGAAAGTACTCTGCCACCTAAGCCATGTCAGGTGAGACTGAGCATTTTTCTAGTATGCTGGCATATCAGGCTAACCTCATCAGATCTCGGAAGCTAAGCAGGGTCAGTCCTGGTTAGTATTTGGATGGGGCACCTCCAATGAAGTCCAGAGTTCCAATGCAGAGGCAGGCAATGGCAAATCATCTCTAAAGGTCTCTTGCCTTGAAAACCCTACAGGGTCACCATAAGTTGGCTGGGACTTGAGAGCACATTCCACCACTACCGTCTGTTTAAGGTGACTTTTGTAAACCACCTCGGGGCCTGCTTTGCAGGGGGGAATGCGAGAGAAGGCATTTTTAAATAAATAAATATGTCACATAAAGTTGCAAAGCAGAGCTAGAGCTGATCATAGCAAGGTCATGCCTTAACCCTAACCCTCCTACTATCTGATGTGCTACCAACCAATTTCTGTACAAACATTATAAAGACTACATTCATTCAAAAATGTGCAAATACATCCTAACTGATCCAGCAACAAGAACATTGGTGTAGTGTTTTAACAGCTGTAGCTTGTTTCATTGTGGAAGTTCAGAAGTATGTACCATATGGATGACCATAGACTGTTGCTGGGACGACTAGACCCTTTGATACTGAAAAGAAAAGGAGCAGAATAGGAGGGGAAAAGAAAGATAGAGGAAAAAGTAGAGTCGGAGCTGTAAGAAGGACAGAAGAATAAACCTGGTGTTGACCCAAGCTATACAACAATTGGATTGTACCCTACCTCTCTCCACTGATTGAAGTTTGAAGCCATCTGCCAATGGCAAAGCCAGTTAGCATAGAGGAAAGTTCCTCCAGACTAAGGAAGCCTGCCAGTAGCCGAGGCCCCATTTTCTTACCTTTTGATGGTGCTGTACGATCTTAAATTGGCTGCTATTGCTTCTGCTGCTTCTCAGCGCTAGCTGGCAGCTGTAGGACAGAGTGACAGCCGGCTGTACACGGTTACACACATGCATGTACAGCTGTGCTAACACAAAGAAAAGCAGGCATGGAGGACATCTGCTCCTCCCGTCATAGCCTCCACTGCTCAAGAAAAGTTGCCAGTGAGGCCTAACTGTGCCAAATCATGTGGCAGAAGGCTTTTTGATGTGGACAAACATCCAGTGGGGACTACAAGGGGACTAAAATTGATTTCTGCTTATGATCCTAGTAGGCTTTTGAAAACAAACCTTTTAAATTAACAGTAGGTGGTGGGATGAGAAGTAAGGAGTTGGGGTTGTTTTTGCTGGGATTTTTTTTCTTTTTCTTTTTTGCAATTCTTCCAGTAATGCTTTCATTTTTTTTTTCAAAAAGAAATGAAAAAGTCCATTTTCATGGCCTTTTTTTCTAACTTAGCAACCAGACATTTTCCCTCACCATATCTGATCTCAGCTTGAAACACATTATTGAACTAAAGCACTACCCTACACACACACAATTCAACAGGACACAAGGCCCCAAGCAATTAATTTTTTGCAAGTTTTTCTGTTTGGTGATTATGATGTATGTTTTTCAAAAAGGCATTTCCAGGATTTTGTGTTGTGTTATTTTAAGATTTAAAGTAAAAGTTATACTCTGCCACCACAATATTCATCAAAGTGGACTTAGTCACTTACTAGGGCATACAAAACAGCAACTAATGTATTTTACAGTATTGTTTGACTTTTATCTCTCTCTCACACACAGAGAGAAGTTCTCTGGTACCATAACCTAGTGTTAGTTTCTAAGTCCACAGACTTCATACTGGACAAAACATATAATATAGGTCATAATTCCACATCTTTACTTTATGCCACTTGAAGTAACAGACCCTTAGACCCAGCCTGGGTAAGTCAACAGGATGGTATGCAACAAAGCTGTCCACAACAGAAGGTTTTCAGTATACAGACTGAAAACTTCATTTCCCTCTTGAGAGTTCCAGCACCTTTTTTAAAAAAAGCCGTGGGCACGAATCTAGAAAGGGTGGTTCAGTTCAGGGTTTGGAGAGGTCCACAAACCAACACAAACAACATCATTTCTAGCTCCAGACCTTTCTCCTGCTGGTTTGTAGAAGAGAAGAGAAGAAGAGATTGGATTTATACCCCGCGCTTCACTACCCAAAGGTGTCTCAGAGTGGCTTACAAACCCCCTTCCCTTCCCCTTCCCACAACAGACACCCTGTGAGGTAGGTGGAGCTGAAAGAGCTCTTGACAGAAACTGCTCTTTTTCAAGAACAGCTCTTATCAGAACTACGGCTTGCCCAAGGTCATCCAGCCAGGTGCAAGTGGAGGAGTGGGGAATCAAACCCAGTTCTCCCAGATTAGAGTCTGCGCACTTATCCACTACACCAAACTGGCTCTCCAAGGATGGACCCGTTAGCAGGACCCTTCCTGCAAGCACTTCAAGAATGTACAAGAATTTGTAAAGGTAAAGGTTTCCCTTGCTCGAAAGCCAGTTGGTTTGCAGTCCAAATTTTGTGAGGTCAGATGATTGTCAGTTTGGCTGAGTCTAAAACCTCATGCCGGCCCTAGGGAAAGAGCAGAGGATGGGGGATCTGATTAGAAAGAGATTCCTAGAACAAAACATAGGAAGGAAGGAAATGCTGGCAGAATGGAGACTGAAAGAAAAGGGCAGAACTTGAGGAAAGACCAAATCGGAGTGACCAAGCTCAAAGGAACCAGTTTGGGAACTGTGACCTAGGGAACCATGAAGGCTTCTGGCTGACAGTTGTGAAGCTGAGCTGTGAAATACAACCACAAGGGGGCAGGGGAAAGATACTGATCAGGGCCAGAACATTGAGGAATTGGCGTTATTAAACCCCTATAATTTTTTTCCAGTTAAAAATGTCCTCTCCCCCAGACTATTTTAAGGCCCAATAGGGAAAAAAGACAGGTACAGATATTATGCCTGTCTTTTTCCTCTATTAAAGCAGCTGACATTTTTAATCAAGGAAATGGCACCAGGTGATAAATTAACTGCATTTCCATATTCTCCTTTCCAGCCCCACAGCTTTCTATGCCAAAACTACCCATTGGGATTCACAGTCATGCTTCTGCAGCATCACACGTGGCTTGCCTCTTACATACAAGATCTATAGGATTTGGCTATTTGCTTCTGACCCATCCATTAGTTCACAATCAGATACTAAAATATTATCTGCAGCTGGCTTTTCCTACCTAGATGGGTCAGGGTTTTCCTACACCTCCCTTTTCAAACAGTAGCCATTGACTATTGAGAATATGGCATGTAAAGGGCATTTTCCATTTCCTTGATTTACTTCATTTACCTTTCTGCTCAATGGGGACCCAAAGTGACTTACATCTTTCTCTTCTCCCCCATTCTACTCTCACAACTGCCCTGTCAAGTAGGTTAGACTATTAAAACTGTCAGGATTTGGGAGGAGAACTGAACAACAAACAGCATTCCATATATATTACCAGCTTATATATTGTCAACTGCCTGCATTCAGCAACATGTTTTTCAATTACATGTTAGCTCCCACTCTTTCTATACAAAATATTGATAATACAACAGATGACCCAGCGGTGGTAGTTAGAGCTGGCACTAATTTAGAACCTCATCAGATTTCTTTGTTACCAAATACAAATATTTTTAAGGTCTGGTTATTGTATGTATTTCTCCCTTTGCATTCGCAGATCTCCATGTCACAGTAATAAAGAAATACAGAGCATTTAAAACTTAACCTTTGACTGGACTGTGCTCCAAGCTCAACACTTTTAAGGCCCCATTAATTTCAGTGGGGGAATTAAGCACATGCTTAAGTCTTTTCCATTGAAGCCAATGTTGCTTAAATGTATTTATCATTGGTCACTGACTTTTAATTGTGAACAACTTACAGCTGCTTTTAATGATGTAATTGTCCTTTAAAACAAGGCTGTACCTGTGTATATTAATTCTTTGCTTTTTAGTATTTAAATTGTTAACTTGTTCTTTAGGCGCACCCTAGCGTTTAAGCAACTTATTTATGACCAACTCAAATGGTGATCTACATTAAATCTTTATTGTCTGCATGCAAACAAAGATGGATTTTGGAATATTTCTATAGTGCCAATATTTTTACTTCATCTGTTTACATTATATTTAATGTTCTTAATATTAGTGTTACCTGAAAAACCAATTTTTTAAAGCTACTTGTAAATAATCACAGGGAGGGGGGCCATTCTATTATTATTCCTGTTTTTCTGGTTAGTCCAGAAACCACACTCTTCAAACCTCAAGAAAACTAGGAAATGCAGCCCAGCATTTTACTATTAAGAGAATAATCCACTGGCCACTCACCCAAGCATAGTCTCCTTAAGAGCAAGATTGCCACTTTAACATTAGGAACTCAAAGCCTCTTTTAACCACTTCAAATTCCTATCATCAAAGAAATGCGATTAGGTACATTAATGAGAGATGTTTATTCGGAATCCTGCAACTGCAATCAGAACACATATTTAATCTCAGAACAACCTGGACAGAAATCTAATAGCACTCAAGAGCAACAACACTGCCAATTAAAGTGGATTATGGAGAACTACCTCCCTCTTTGAACCCCCCCATCTGCAATATTGTACTTCACATCCTGAATATTTTTCTTTTGCAGAAATATCTTTGTTCATTGTGCCCCTCGTTAGTTTAGATGTGGATCTTTTCACTAAGAAACTTTTCTATTGCACGAGTTCATTATATCCTTAAGTGTCTAAGCTAAGATGGAGGAGGAGGCTCTCCTTGAATACATGCATCTTCTCTCACTAAGGAAGCAAAGACATTTTAAATCTGGCACTGCTAGAGATGCTCAGGTTCTATCAAGCAAGCACAGGACTTCCAAAACCACCTTCTAAACATTGTTTTCAAGCCGATCCTTTAATACCAAAAGACTACCTTATTTAGCCCAGAAAACAAAACAAAAAAAACCCACACTGGCAATACAGTTGGCTGAAAACTAGAGGTGGACATATGATCCCAGACCTCAGGCCACTAAAGCTAAGCATGTCAGAACAGTGATGTGTTCAGACTCCAGGGAGAAAGTGCAGACTAAACTGTTCATAGAATGTTCTGCAGCAAGTCCGTGAAACAAAGCAACCTTGACATCCTTGCCAAAGAAAGCAACTCACCTGCCCTTCCACCTGGAGGTAAGGAGCTGTCATGACAACTGACAACAAGTACAGAGAGATAAGAACAGGAGAAAGATCTGGGACAAAATAATGTCAACCCTTACCAAGTCAGGGACATTTCTTAAGGAGTATAACATTTTTAAAAAATGACCCTAGAGAATTAGCAATCCCAAGGTCAATGAAAATAAACTGATTAGAGGTGCGTCAGCCTCAGAAGTACCAGCTGGACTTTTTGCCAGTAGTTCAGCACATGGAAAAGGTGAGTGGCATTTCCATTCCTGATCAGAAAGTCTTGAACAAACTTCTCTTTAAGAAACAAGAGTATCCTTGTAAACCTTTGGCTGCACAGCATGCAGTCATCTTCCTTCCAGATTGTGCCTGTGCTGCATGAAACTCAGAGCTCAATTGCAAATACACCAGTGATGTGCAATTCACCCCTTTACCAACAACAATTTCTCCATTATTATTGATGGTGCTAGGAAATGCTGAGCATATGCAGTTATACAACTGTCAGAAGCAATAATCAGACAGTAACTGTGCCATCCCAGTTGACACTAATTTTTATTTAAAACATGCAAATCTGCATATTCCCACCCCCAAACTGGATCACAGTTTTTGTTCACTTGTTTAAAGAAGGAAACATGTTTCTTAGTTTGACATTGATCCCAGGAAAGATTTTAGAACAGATTATTAAGGAGTCTGTGAACAGTTGGAGAGACATGGTGTGATTGTTAAATCTCAGCATGGCTTTCTTAGGAATAAGTAATGTCAGACCAATCAATCTGATCTCTCTTTTTGATAGAGTTACTAGTTTGGTGGATCAGGGGAATGCTGTGGATGTGGTCTATCTAGATTTTTATGCACAACTTAGATGAGGGAGTTCAGAATGTGCTCATCAGGTGTGCGGAGGACACTAGCCTGGGTGGAGTAGTTAATATCTTAAGAGGATAAAAATGGGATGCAGCTGTGCTTGGATAGGATGGAGGACTGGGCCCAGGCAAACAAAATGAAGTTTAATAGGGACAAGTGTAAAATGTTGCACTTGGGTAGTAAAAATCAGTTATATAAATATCAGATGGGTGAAACCTGGCTGAGTAGTACCACTGGTGAAAAGAATTTGGGGTTACTAGTGGATCATAAGTTTAATATGAGCCAACAGTGTGATATGGCAGTAAAGAAGGCTAATGAGATATTACGCTGTATCAGCAGAAGTGTAGTGTTGAGGTCATGCAAGGTATTGGTGCTGCTGTACACTGCTTTGGTTAGACCTCACCTGGAATGCTGTGTTCAGTTTTGGGCACCACACATCAGGCAGGAGGTCAGGAACCTGGAAGGAAGCTGGTGAGAGGTTTAGAGACCATGTGCTATGAGGGGAGACTAAAGGAGCCGGGAATCTCTGTACTGAAGAAGAGATGCTTGTGAGATGACATGATTGCCAACTACAGATACCTAAGGGATGACATGCAGAGGATGGGGCAGACATGTTTTCAGTAGTGTTGCATGACAGGACTCCGACTAAAGAATATAAACTACAGTAATGGAGGCTTTGTCTAAATTTGAGGAAGAACTTACTGACAGTGAGGTGTGTTTGACACTGATCAGTCTCCCCTGTGAGGTATTCGATTCTTTGTTGTTCAGTGTTTTTAAGTAACTACTTATTGGTGATCTTATAGTTGCAGTTACTGCATTGGCAGAGGCTTGGACTACTCCACCCTGGTGGTCCCTTCCAATTCTGAGATTAAATAAATAAACTTTTCATAATAAAGTCAGCCCTCCTGATTCCCCCCCACACACACTACATTTATTGTGTTACTGCTGCAGGACATGGATACTAAGAGGGAGTCCAAAGAAATCAGACTCTGTGCAAGCTAGGACTGTAGCCACAGTGGCTGTTGACCTTGGCTTTCATTGAGAGCACATTTTGAAGAAATCACACCATCTTGTGATTCTTCCGAGTGAGCATCCATGTTTCAAACACTAGATACATGATTTAAGGCCCTTCAAACTTTGGAATTCACTGGCACACCATTTTTGGTCCAAAATATTCTAATGCTGTTGACCTTTAAGGCACAGCACAAGATTTATCTGTTTTCCAAGCTTCTTGGAACAGTTAGAAAACAAAAGAAATTGAAAGGACTTTTTCCCCCCTCTTACATGATAACCCCCTAGATTCTGTTCTATGAATCTGATTATGGTTTAGATTTATCCCAATGATTAGTATGTATGGTTTTAACAAATACAGAAACAAATTGTTTTTACAAAGCCTGATGCTTCATTTTGACAACCTGAAACTGTATGGCTAGCAGATATGGGGGGACAGCAGTATTATATTTCAAGCAGATATTTGCTGATGAAATTCTGTTATATTTTACATGCTCCCAGAGAATCTCAGCCCCATTCATAGAGAGATCCACAAGCAGCTCCATGTAAGAAATGTTGTATGTGGAGGGGACAAATGAATCTTTTGACAAAAAAATGTGTATGTGCAATGATTCATCATGTTTAACACACTCCCTCCCAAGGCCACAAAGCAGAGCATATGGTATTTCCTGCATTTTTATCCTCATAAGCATCCAATAGAGTTGATACAGGCTGAATGAGCATTGGCTGGACTGGAGTGATCAGGAGTGTTACTGAAAGTTTCATTGTAGGGCAAGGATATGAACCCAAGTTCCCACAGTTCAGGTCCAATGTAACTTATGATATGTTATAGAGGCACAAGAAACCTTGGCCAGTTACCACATCTGGGCTAAGCTTTCTTCTTTGCTTCTGTTGTAAGTATTTAGCCTGGGCATAGCCAGAAGTATGGTTAGTCCATGGTTTGCTGCCCTTGACTCTGATTGACCCAGGGGAGTGGATCACTGAGAAGCCAGGACTTTTTAAAAGGTATATCTATTCTCCACATGTAATCTAACAAAGAAAAACAATGCTTTGGATCCGGAGAGAGTCTTCCTTTCTAGAGCTCATAGCTGGACAACATGAACATTAAAAAACAGCTGAATTTGGAAAATGTAGTATAGTTCAGCACGAGCCATAAACAAAAAAAAAATACAACACTATGCAATGCACCTCAATAAGCTTTCTAATTCAATGAAAAAAATTCACCTTGAAAAACAAACAACCAGTACACAAAAAGCAGTTGTGCAACAGCTATAACAAGAGAGGGAGAAAAAGACTAAACTAAACAAAAGACACAACACCTACCATACAATCCTAAATAGGATTACACCTCCCTAAATCCACTGGGGTCAGTACACTCAGAAGGGTGTAACTCTCCTTAGGATGGCCCTGTTGATATGTAGGCATGCCAGTCTTCCAACGAAGTGCATCAGCAACCCTCTGAACAAAGGAACAACAATTTGCAGCCCTAATTTAACACCTGGCATTAAAAAAATACTTTTGTCTTTAAGATTACAAACTGGCCACAGCATGCCAAAAAGTTGCCCTGATGATCAGTGTTCCCTGTAAGCTGAGTTAGTGTGAGCTAGTTCACAGTTTTTTAGCCTCTGGCTCACACGTTTTTGTCTCAGCTCAGGAAGGAGGGCTCCAGAGCAAACTAATTTATGCAGCAGCCAAATCGTTCACTCACAACTTTAATGCCAGTAGCTCACAAAGTGGAATTTTTGCTCACAAGACTCCACAGCTTAGAGGGAGCATTGCTGATGATGGGCTGCACTACTAATTGGGAGATGACAGTAATGCATAAAATACACAATGAAAGATATATTGCTTTGGAGGAGGGGGAGATGCAGGGATCATCTCAAACTTCCCTGAAATGCTTCTTGCTATGTTTCTGTAACCTTCTGCAGCTGCAAAGCCTGGCAGCAGACAGCTTTTATTTAGGAAAAGAGGTGGGAAAAAGAAAATCAAGAACTGGTGAAGCACACCACACACAAATGTCAAACCTGTCAAAACCTTTCTGAACACCATCATCACACACCACCCCACAACCACCTGCAAAGGTTAGCTCCAGCTAATACTTCAGTAGATGGAGATTTTGCAACAGTATATTATGCATTACCATAAGCCATGTGTGCCTGTATACAGGGAAATTGCTATGTATACAACCATTGCAGAAACCTCCAAAGACTGAAAAAGCTGTGGCTCAATGGTACAGCACAAGCTTTGCATGTAGAAGGTCCCAAATTCAATCTCTGGCATCTCCAGTTAAAGCAATGATGTTCACCCAGTGGCTCAGGAGCCACATAGGACTCTTTGACACATCACCTGTAGCTCTTCTGAGCATTACTTCCCAATGTGGCAAACACCCCATGTTCCAGGAAAGGGGGTGGGTGGTGGAAGATGGGTCTGCACTTCGAAACAGCTGCTCTTGGAAAGATTATAGGACACGCAATACACGAAGCTCCTTGAGGTCTGTGCCTTGTGCCTTGTCATGGATCACAAGCAAAGGGCTCAGTCTTCTCCAACAATCCCTACCCTTCTCCATGGTCTCAGTGCTCTCATCCCAGCTCCTGCCAAGAAAAGAGCAAGCTGGCTGCACAGAAGAAAGTGTAAAACCACCATCACAGCAGCTATCAGGAAAAGCGCAGCTGGCTACAATAGGCAGGTGATGGTTTTATTCCCTTCTCCATCACCAGCTTGCTCTCCTCTTGGTGTTTAGACAAGCTCATTCTTTTACCTGATCTGCATGCTAAGGAGAGAGCAGAAAAGCAGAGAGAGAAGCCCTCGCCCTCCCCCCAGACATTGTTGTGAAAGACCTTGGCCTTAAACCCTGGAAAGCCACTGACAGTCAGAGGAGACAATACTGAGTCTGACTGACCAATGGTCTGACTTGGCATAAGGCTCCTTTGCACATAGAACTTCATGGAGTATATTCAGAGGCATCAAAACACAAAGTACTCCAAACAACTTTGAACCCAGTCCATTAAGCTGTAACGCAATGGGGTATTAAAGTAAAAGGCTGAATTCTCTGGGCAGATAATATATAGAGATGTGCAAGTAAAATCAACAGTATACTCCCAAAACATACTGCATGAATGAAAGAAGCATGTTAATCATGCATGTAGACTCATCAGAGAGCCAAGATTGGCCCTAGTTCCCATCAAGTGCACACTCAGCCACAAACCCAGATTTGCTTCCACATAAGATGTGGAATAGCACAGAAAAGGGGGCATTTCTTTGCATTTCAAAACTAACCAAACTTTCTCAATAATAACTGGAGGCTCACAGAACTTCATCTTTTTAACACTTCTTTTAAAAAATGCAATTCCAGTAAGCAAATTGTGCAGCTTGGTATCCAAGTCACCCATTGCAAACTTAGAATACTGCAGACATCACAGGGATTTTTTTAACCAAAGACAAGAAATAATACATGCAAAGCATCTTGTAAAGTATCCAGTTCCTCAGGTAAATTAAGCTTAAATTAAATGTCAAAGAGGAATAAAATCTACTAAGGAAGCCAACACTTGACCCAGATTCCCCATACTTTGTCAAGGGTATAAATTCAAATTAGTTTTGGAAACTAATATATTTGGGCAACCCTATCACCCTTTCACACAAAACAAAAGAAATGTAGACTTTCCACAGAGACCTATACCACTGTGTTTCACATTCCAGGACACTGTGAATCTCCAAGTAAGAAAAGGTATATTCACCTAAAGACTTATAGAAAGGTTTTGCAAAACAATATAAATGTAATGCATCTCCAGTTGAGAACAAACAACAAAACTCTTCTGACATTGTAGACATGAATGAGATGGGGGGGATTCCCCCTCCAGTGAGCTCATTGCATTCAGTGTTTCAACACTGCTATCATCTGCTCAAACGTATAGAGAGGTCTAGTGGCTAGAGGATTGGAGTAGGAACTGTGAGGCCCAAGTTCAAATCCCCACTCTTGCATGGAATCTTGCTGGGTGGACTTGGGCTAGTCACATACACACAGCCTAACCAACCTCACAGGTTATATGAGGATAAAACTGAGGCACGGAGAATGGTGTAGGCCACTTTGAGCCACCCCTGAGGAGAAAGTCAGGGTACAAAATAAAGTAAATAAACTATTTTCAAGTTAAAGGTACAACAGCGTCATCCTGCTTTCAACAATCCCTGAAGTAATTCCATGCCAGTGCAAAGATGCTAGCCACTGACCTCAATGATACTTTTCAGTATCCAGCTACTGGTGGTGCTATGCACTGGCCTCCTTGAACAGGGAAACCTGAAGCCACTGCCAGCTGGAAGCCTAGACTTAGCATGGACTGCATGGAATATATGAGACCGTTACTAGTGACCCAGAACCTTTGAGATCAAAAGAAAAGGTGATCCCTTCAGCTTAAGTGTAACCCCCTTCTGAATCCATATATACAGAGGCTCCCCCATCAGAAAAAAAGTATTATCTCTGTGCCAGCGATGCTGTGTGGTCAGTTAATATTTTGCCCTACCCTGATTTAAACCGTACTTAAAATCTACCGCAGGATAAGGCAGTTTGATCCTACAGATTTTGGAGTTTGTTCTTACCTCTAATGCCCTTCAGGACCTGAGGACTACAAACATCTGTCTCTCCTTGTAGAAGCCCATACAGCACTTCAGCTAAGCATAGCAACCTCTTCTAGTGGTTCTGACAGCAATCATCCTTTGCAGGCTTTCCCCAAAGATACAGAACTGTCTTCACACCAACATTAGCAGACCCACATGAAACTACAGAAGAGATGCAAGCCTGAAATTTTTACAAGAGCTTTTAACTTGTAAGGGTAAGTGATGGTTTTACTCCCCTTTCTCCATGGCCGGCTTGTTCGCTTCCCGATGCTTTGGCATCCTCATTCTTTTACCTGATCTGCATGCTGAGGGGAGATCAGAAATGCAGAGAGAGAGAGAGAGAGAAGCCCCACACACACATACACTCCAGATACACAAGGACTGGTTAAGGTTCAGCAATGGCAGGGAGAGAAAACCCCACATATGCAGGGTTACTCCGGCAATTAAAGTCACAGTTAATATCAATAGTTTTTATTGTACATGTGTGTTTGGTGGGTTGGCACACAGGGCATACAGTAGTCATGCGGCTCGTTCGGTTGACAGACTAATGGCAAAGGTGGTTCTCTGCAAGCTCTGGAATGATCTCCACAGAGTTCAAAGATCTGTCTTAAACTCCAGAGAGCCACTGACAGTCAGAGGAGACAATAATAAGCTTGATAGAAACAGCTTATAAAATTTAGAAACAATGCAAAGAAGTATCGGACATCATACATCAAACAATGCAGAAAATGGACTTCTTAGCATAAATTATTGCTGGCTATTTTAATTGTTATTTTTGAAGTTTTATGGTAATATTAGTTTTATTGTTGTTACCCACCTCGGGTCCCGGTTTTCTAGAAAACGAAAGGTTTATAAGTGGTTTAAAGCAGGTAAGTTTATGTGAATTTTCCGGATGTTCTTCTTTTTTACAAGTAGCAAAGTCACCAAGAAGCCTGTTGATAGTTTAAGTAACCAAAAAAAAGACACAAACCATCTAATCTCTAAATGTACATAGCCGAGATGGCCTGGAAGAGGCAATATACTAAAGAACTAGATGTTCATCTCAAAAGAAACAGAAAGAAGAGCTTGCATTTAAAAAAGCTCTTCAATTATCCTCACAAGTGCCATTGGCGCTTATAACACTATATATCGAATAGCTTAAGAATGCAGGTATGGCTATAGCCCTAAAATGCCAGTTTACCATCCTTACCTATGGGTTGGCGGGGGGGGGGTTGGACTTTAAGAGATGCAGATCCTTACATGCTCCCCCAGCCCAAAGACACCTGCAGACCTTTGAGCCTGGTTGCTAAGAGAGCCCAGGTACTTGACCCAGCAACAAGTTGAAAAAGAATCCTAACAAGACAAAGGTAACGCTGCTTGGGAAGGCCGAGGTCCTGAAGGACAGTGTGATTCCCACTTTTGATGGAGTCCGGCTGACACTCACTGACTCAGTTAAGATCCTAAAGATTATTCTAGACCCAGCATTATTGAAGAAAATGCTTTCTACCATCTCCATTTAGCCCTGAAGATGGACCCCTATCAAGACTCAGACAAGCTGGCCATGTGGATCCATGCCTTATTGATTTGTCTTGTGTTTTAAATGACTTGTTGTATTTTAGTATGTGTAAATTGTATACTGTGTGTCAGTTTTTGGAAGCCGCCCTGAGCCCACCTTGGTGGGGAGGGCAGGGTAAA
Source organism: Gekko gecko (assembly GCA_029375565.1). Taxonomy (NCBI): domain Eukaryota; kingdom Metazoa; phylum Chordata; class Lepidosauria; order Squamata; family Gekkonidae; genus Gekko; species Gekko gecko. The sequence goes on along the minus strand of JAPDNY010000003.1, from coordinate 44,165,882 downwards.
AGTTAAAACAATACATAAATAAATAAATAAATTGACCTCAGGACTACACTATTGTAATGCGCTCTACACGGGACTGTCTTTGAAGTCAACTCAGGAACTCCAGCTACAGAATGCTGCAGCTTGGTTACTAACAGGTTACTTGACAGTGTATGCATCTTACTCCCATTGTCAGGGCCAGCCCATCATTGACAAATTTTAGGCAGTAGCCTAGAGCAGCCCCCTTGAAAGGGGTGCCATAGTGGCCTGCCGCACCGCCCCCCCATCCCTCCCTTGCCAAAAGCCATGTTCAACTCACCGCCAGGAGACACGTCCTGGCGGCCACAGGGTCCTGGGTGTCCCGTCAGTTTGCAGGGAGGGAGAGTGGTGGCACCAGGGAGTGGGAGCCGCCCACTCTGTCATTAGGCAGTGGCAGCAGATCTCAGCAGAGAACGACCGCCCTCACTGCCCAGCCCAGCCTGCACTGCGGGATGATGCACCCCCAGCGTGCCACCACGAGGCTCCTTTCCCTCCTTCCCTGCATGCTGGCAGTGGCAGTGGGGACGCAGAAGCAGCACCGGAGCTATCCGCGGAGCACACCCCTTCCCCCAGCCCACTCGGAACCAATGCCAGGCCGCCTGGCTGCTGCCTCAATCCTATGCAGGTGTATTCAGAATTAAGTTCTACGCTATGCACAGGACTGCAGCCACAGGGATTTCTTTTGAAGTATTGCACACAGGGCCGGCACAGGGGGGTCCACAAGGTAGCCTCACCTGTGGGGGGCGCCACAAGGTAGCCTTGCCTAGTGTGCAAAAAAACCTAGGGCCGGCCCTGCCCATTCTGCAGTCACTCCACTGGCTATGTATCAGTTCTCAGGTCCTGTACAAAGTACTGGTTATCACACACAAAGCCAGTCATAGCCAAGGACCCTCATATCTGCAGGGCAGCCTCTCTTCCTCTGCTCCCCTATGGTACCTTCACTCACCTGAGCAAAACCTTTTGAAGGCACCATCCTACAAAGAGATAAGTTCGATGTGCTCTCTCTATTTTGTCTCCCATGTTATGGAACAGCCTGCTTAAGGAGGTCAGGAAGGCCCCCACATTTCTGTCATTCTGCAAACTATGTGAAACAGAACTGTTCAGGAGGGCAGTTTTGTATAGGTAATGGGGCTACAATACAATTAAATCATTCAGGAAAGCATGTTTATAATCACAAAAGTAGCATGTTTATAAAAGGACTGTAAATTACGCCACTATGTACGGCATGTATTCTCTGTTGTATGTATTATCCTGCTCTTACTGTATTGTTTTCTACTTTTGTGATTTTATTTTTTGCATTGCTTGATAGAGATGTCCAATACTTCTTTACATTGTTTCTAAATTGCATAATCCTGTTCTATCAGCACACACATACAGGTGATATGGGAAAGATGCAGATGAACAGAGGGCTGAAGCAACTTGTGCATGATTTAATTACAGAATTACAGGGGGCGGGGATGAACCTTTTTCCTCTCCCATTGATGAGACAATACAAGTCCAGGCCAAATCACTCACCTTGGAGCCTGGTCGCATCCACCACTGCTAGTCGCCAGGGTTCCCTGCAGCTGCTGCTGGGCTCTGCCATAGTACCCAACTGCCACCACAGAAGCAAGATAAATCCATTGTCCATGCATGCACAGACAACACTTTTTTATTTTAATTCAGGGAAAATGTAAACATTTCAGATTTTTCTGCAAACCTGGGGAGTCCCCCAAGTTTGCAGAAAAAACCATTTAGTGTCTGTGTTGTCCCGATATGCAGATTTAGGTATCTGCAGATGGAGGCCATACATCACTATTAGTATATAGATTTCAAAAAAAAAAAAAATAACATATTCTGCATGGGTCTGCCCTTGTAGTCAACTCAGAAACTTCAGCTGGCACAATAGATATTGCATACATATTACACCCATTCTGCAATCACTCCAGTGGGTGCCCATCAGTTACTGGGGTCAATTCAAGGCACTTGCTATCACATACAAAGTCCTCCATGCCCTAGGACCCTCATATCCACAGGACTACCTCTACCTCTATGTTCCCCTACAACAGCTTTAATCATCTGCCACCCTGCAAATGCACAAGATCATCAACTCCTTGTAAACAACGCACATTCTCTGTTGCAGCCCCCACCCTGTGGAATGGACTGCCTGAGAAGGTCAGGAAACCTACTGTTTTTCTGGCATTCTGCAAACTATGTAAAACAACTGTTCAGGACAGCATTTTTATAAAGGTAATAAAACTGTATTATAATGGAATGGTTCAGCAATGCGCTTTTATAAGAGAAACAGAACTGTAGACTATGCCATTGTGTGTAGCATTGATATTATTGATGGCTGATTGATTATTCATGCTACTGATTGCACTGACTTTCACTGTGTAATCTACCTTGACTCTCAGTGAAAAAGGCAGAGTATAAAGTAAAACACAGAACAGAAAATACTTCCAGAACAATGAGAGAATGGAAACGGAGGAAATGGCTCACCCTTTTTTGCAAAAACAAACTAACCAGTTTCTACTGCAGCAGCCTCAGGACACATTTTCTTTCACAGTTCTGTTGCTTTCATTCTTATTTTACCTGCCTCAAAACAGGACTTGACAAAGACCAAACACCTTTGCTCTCCTCTTTAAGGTTCACAACTACTTTCCCCAAGCATCATCAGTTTTTACACTGGAATAACTAAAAATCTCATTTTAGGTTTATCACAGTGATTTCTTCAGTTCAGACCATACTTTATTTAGGGTGCCAAAATTATTTAAGTGCAGCTCTGGCTGGTTTCAAGGGCCATCCCCAAAAGTAAAAAACCTGCCTATATCTTATCTGCTTAACCATCAGCCATTTATTGTAAATGTTGTATTAACTGCAGTAACTTATCTATGAACTTCGCTATGCACAAGGCCTACAAAACTCAAAAGATGCCTTATTACCCTTGTTTATGAACCATGTACATTCCATCAGCTTAACCAAAGATGAGTTGCTATAAAATGCAAGGTTGTCACTGAGACAATCTTATCAGACAACTATGATCAGATTTCAAAGGCACCAGCACTACACTAGTAATTCTACACTAGTAATACACTAGTAATACTAGGCCCAGTCATGTGAGGCTGAAAGTCTTCCACGGAAAATTGTCCACCCCATATATGTAAATATAGTCAGTTTATATGTAATTGCCAGGACTGTTGTGGGTTAGGAACCATGGATAACCCAAGGATGGACCAAATGTGGGATAGGAAGCATGAAACAGTCCAGGCCTGCACAAGGTTTACTTGTCTTCTTTTGCTAACATTCTTTAAAATTGAAAGGGAAGGTTTTCCCAGAAAACCCAGGTTACAGGTGATTCCTAGTGTAGGGCCCATGGACACCATGGTGCCTGCTTCTGCCTTTCATCGTACTCAGTTCCTTCTTCCCCACTGCAAAGAGCCAATCCTTGCTTTCTTCTCATCAGATGAGGAGGCAGGGCCGTAGCCAGTGGTGGGGCTTTAGGGGCTGAGCCCCCTACTGGATCTTCAGAATAGTTCCATTTCACAGTGGCACCCCACCACTGGTGTCATGGATTCCTTCCTCGGGCTGTGATTCCTTCCAGAAGCCGGGCAAGGCGGAGGAAGGCGCAATGGAGCCTTGAAGGAGAAAGGGGAAATGGAGCAGAAGGCTCCACAGACGGCTAGCTAGGAAGGAGGCTGGTGAGCCCAAAGCGAAGCGAGCCTTAAAGGTTTGGCAGAGGGAGGAAGGAGGCAAGGAGCTGGGGCTTGGCAAAAGGGGGAGGGGACTATGCACAGGGCACAGACCCACCTGCCTGCCAGCCGCCCAGGGTCATGTTGTCCTCATGTGCTCCCGAAGAGGCAGGCGAGGCAGCAAGTCTCTGGGGCCAGGCAGGGAAGGACAGCAAGCAGACAGATGGATGCTGGAGCTGCTGCTGCATGAGTGGTGTGGGGGGGAGGTGTTTCAGAGAGCCCAGAAAGTAGCACCTTCGTATGCACAAGGAACACCCATCTGGAAACAGCTGCCTCCATCATAGCAGAGCCCATGGCTCAGAACCTCCGAACAGTTTGTGAGTTGTGTGGACCCTGCAGTGGCCATTTTGTGACTGGTATCCTACCAGCCGTGGGGCAGCTATTTTATGGTAGCACTCACTACCAGGACAAGGTTGGAGGTGCCTGTTCTACACACTCACTCTAGAAACCACACCCTTGACTATTGCCACCACTTCTGAAAAAGCACCCAAATAAAATGGAAAAGGAATCTTATAACTCCCATAAAGACCAAGGCGTTTTTCAAAGCACAAGTTAATGGGCTCGCGAAGGTGATAGGTTCAGGAGAGCACAAGACTCTTTTTGGTTTTGCTAAAAAGATTAACGAATTGGAAGGGGGGGGAGTATTACTTATTCCGTCCCCTCCTTCGGGCTATGGTGAAGAAGATGATGGAGAACTTTGTATGAGGCACTGGCTTCCTGCGTCTTTTAGCTGCTCTTTGGAAGTCGAAGCAGGTCTTCTCAGCCCACTTTTATTCAATGGAGCTTCTTCCCGGGAAAGGGTTCTCAAGACTGCCGCCTTAGTTAACGATTTCTTTACAAGAGGGCCACAACATCGCCTGGAATCCACGCCCTCAGCCTTGGCAATCCCACCCCCCTAACACCAGTCTACAAGAAAGGCGCCTGCTTAGCAGACTCCAGACTGATTTTTGGATATTCAGTTCCTCTCTTCCTCAGAGAATCCTCAGAAGGGCCCATCTGTGAGAGGTCGATTAACACCTTCGCGCCACTCTCCAACCACCTCCCAGAATTCTGTGCGACCCCCCATAAAAGGGAAGGGAAGCGTTCCCGGCACATGCTCAGAAGCTCTTCTCGGACGTATTCTGACTTTGTGTCCCCAGCGCTCCTTTCTCTCACGAGTCGGTTCGTTCTTCTGGGGGGGGAACCCACTCCAGAAACGCGCCTGCTTGCAATATACCATCCCCGGAAGAGACGTCGAGTGTAAGTTCTTCCGCCTCCTGAAGGGAAGCTGGTGCCCAGTCGCAGCTTCTTCACCGAGGACGCGAGCACAGCACTTAAGGGCAGTCCTGAAGAATTAACCCCTTCTAAGCCTCTTTACTGCAATGGACTGGGAAGGGTGTGTAACTCTGTTTTAGATGGCACAGATTCAGGTAGATGGGCCCTGTTGGTCTGCAGCAACAGAACAACGTTTGGGTTCAGTGGCACCTTTTAAGACCAACAGAGTTTAATTCTGAGTACCAACTTTGGTGTGCGTGCACGCTTCATCAGGTATCTCCTGCTCCAGATATCTGAAGAAGTGTGCGCGCACACGAAAGCTGGATACCCAGAATTAAACTCTGTGGGTCTGAACGGTGCCACTGAACTCAAAACTTTGTTGGATGGCACAGTTCTTCTATCCGTTCCCTAGGGGAGGTTCCCTTGCTGCAGCAGCCAGACAAATTTAGATATTGCGTTGGCAGTGTTGGGACTACGGTGAGGGGAGGGCTCTAAGCAATGTAAAATTCTGTTCGCCCTCCGACACAGCCATTTTCTCCAGGGGAACGGGTCTCTCTGTAGTCTGGAGATCAGTCGTAAATCCAAATCGCGGGGCCCTAACTGGAGGCTGGCAACCTAAGGACCAACGTGGCGCCGTATCATGGAGCTCGAGAGGCGCATCCCTTGCCGGCTCGCCGTCCTGTGGAGAGGCCAACCAGACCACTGCGATTCGGATTCACTCCCGCACAGACACGGGCTGTTTCTCACCTGCTGCCACCTGCCTCGTGGTTGAGCTAGCAGGGGGAGACTGCTGTCGCCTGTTTCCTCGGCTTCTTTTTCGCTGCCCCCCTCCTCTCCCGGCTCGGACGCGGACTGGGACGGGGACCCTGTCACAACTGCGCGCCAACAGTAACCGCTGGGGATGAGTCACTGACAGATCTTAGCAACCCTTCGTGCCCGAGGACAAAGTCTGAGTCCAGTGGCACCTTTAAGACTAACGGAGCCGGGGGGGGGGTCCGGGGGCGCCAATTAATTGAGTCCGCGCCCCTGGACTCAGACTTTGCTCTGCCGCTTTAGACTAACAGGGCTGCCCTAGTATCTAATCGGCAGCGTCGGACACTATATCCCATAACAGAGTCAGAGTCCAGCGGCACCTTTAAGGCCAACACACGAAAGCACCTTGAATAAACCTTCGTTGGCCTTAAAGGTGCCGCTGGACCCTGAATCTGTTCTACTGCTTCAAACCAACACGGCTGACTACCTGGATCTATGTCCCATAAGAAACGTCATCGAGGGCTTTTTCGATGCTAGGAGCAGTCGGTGAGCGTTGCGAGACTGGCGAGCGCTCAGACAGTACCAAAGGGAGTGCCTAGACTTGCCAACAAGCCCCCCTCCTCCTCCGGGGTCCCTGTACTTTTGACGTGCAGTGCAGATATATATTTTTTTCTTTAATGCGACTTCTCTGGGCCTGCCAGGAAGAGCTCGCATCTGTTCAACTCCGGCATGTCACGCAGAACCAGAAATCCCCCCCTGGCCTTCGTAGAAGAAAAAGAGCGTTGGAAACGACCTTCTAGTGCGCTGATCCATCTAACTCCGTATTGTGGTCTCTGCTTAGAGCGGCTGTCCAAGGTCTTTCCCAGCACTTTGCAACTGGAGGTCATTTTTCACTAGGGAGCAGGCAGGGCAGGATTTGAATCTAGGACCCCACAGGGTGGTGCCCGAGGACGGTGTGCCGCCGGCCAAGCACCTTTCCAGGCGCCACACACACCCCGTGCTTTTAGAGAGTGGGCAGGGCCAGGTGGGGCTTGTGCCCATCAGGGGTTCGGACTGGCTGTGCAGATCCAAAGGCATCCATCCGGTGAAGCAGAGCTTCTGCCTGACATGTTTCGGGGGTTACGATGAGAGCCCCTGACATTTTGTGGTCGGTTGGCTCCAGCTTCCGTGCAAGCCGGTTTGTGGCTGTGCCGACCGCCCTGTGTCAGAATTCGAAAGGTGCCCACAGGCTCCAAAAGGTCGGGGACCCCCCCCCTTCTAGGATTTCCTGGAGGCGCTGCCCCGCTCAGCCGCCAGATGCGACCGACAATGTTTTCGCTCAGTCGGGAAGCGCCGTTCTAGGCAGAGCGTCTGGCCAGTGAGTCCCATCAACTGTAATGGGACCTGCTCTCGAGGAAGAGTGTGTGATGACTGCAAACATTTGATGGATTTAGTTTTGTCCAGCTTCAGATTTTGTTTTTAGTTTGGGCTAAAGCTCCCTCCACGATAGATATACAACGAGCCAGGATTCCTTGCTTTCTTCGAGGGCTGGACTATGGGCAAATTCTGGCGAATCGCCTGCTCTTGTCGGATAGCTCCCGTCCGGATCAAAAGCCGGGGCCTCTTCAAGTCAAAGTCAAGGCAAAGGGTGCTGCTTTGGGGGTGGGGGGTAGGTTCCTTTAGTGCTGCAAAGGCGCTTCCCAAGCCTATGGGTGTTTCCTCGGACGTAAATCCAATCTGTGTTCAATGGGACTTATGCCCCCGAAAAGATGCACACCCAGCTCCTATGCATGTTTACGGGCAAGCAAGTCCCACTGCGTTCCTAGTAAAGGTGCACGGGATCTACAGTCCTACGGTGCAATCCTAAGCAGTTACTCCATGCTGGTTTAGAGTTGAGTGACTTTCTGCAGCGGACCCGCTGCGAGTCTTCGAACCATAAAGTAGCTAAACCAGCGGAGTAGGAATCTAGACCCAGGCTTCAAAATCCAAGGCTTCAGGCTTGCTTGAAAATAAGTCCCACTGAACTTCATATGTCCCGCTTTCGAGGAAGAATGCATCGGACTGTTGCAGTGACCCATTGGAGGTCTTCTCTGCTCACGACTGTGCGTGTTTTTCCCTTTCCGGGTCTTTGGGAAAGAATCTAACGTGGGTGTTTGGAATGGGCATGAAGCCGCTGTAAGATGTGCTTAGAAATAACCCGTCGCTTTATAATGATGCCCCTTTGATTCGTTCCAGAGCCGGGAAATGTTCTTGGACTGGACTGGTCGGTAAATGTATCGCCGAACACCCCTGCCCCCAAAAGCTCTAGGGGTTCTCCTTCCCATTCATTTGCAGGAGAATCACTTCGTGACATCCATGCAAGAGTAAATTCCTTGCGAAAGAGAAAGGAGTGATTCTTCTTGGCCCTTCAACCGTGTGAAGGACAGGAAGCGTGTTTACTCCGAAGAATGTATGTCCCGTGGATTGCAATGGGAAGTACCTGTCGTTCCTCCGTCCCTTTGCTTAGGATGCGCCAGCAGAGGACGGGCTTTCTGGCACACCTCATCTTACAATCTCAGTCCTGCTGCTGCGGCTACTAACCACAAGTTTATTGTTCTAATAAAATGGGAGGGACGGGAACTTCTGGGCAAACTTCACTGAATGATCGCAGCCGTCGACCCGTGTGCCTGTGCAGCCCGGTCCTGTCATCCTGGGCTTCATTTGCCCGCTGATTCCAACGCGGGACTTGCCTGGGGTTGCCCCGTCTCAGGGCAGTGCTTCCTCGAGTCGCTCCAGCCCACGCCTGTCGGTTTCAATGGACTTCGACTGGACTTCCTCCGCAGGAGGCTGCGAAGCTAGTTTGTAAAAGTGGGTCAGGACAAAGGTAACATCAAAACAGAGCATCCCTCCGTCGGAAGCCAGTCGGACCTGGGAAATGTTTTAGGGTGCTCGCCTGGCGGCAAGCCATTTCTCTCTCTCTCTCTCTCTCTCTCTCTCTCTCTCTCTCTCTCTCTCTCTCTCTCTCTCTCTCTCTCTCTCTCTCTCTCTCTCTGTCCTTTCCCAATGGGAAACTGAGACTGGGCTAAAAGGACTTCAGCCTAGCCGCCGACCTCCCAAGAGCGGTTCTTTAGCCAGCAGGCTGCGTTGGCTGCTGTCTGGGGGAGAGACGGCCAGGCGAACGCCAGCAGCAGCAGCAGCGAGGGATTCCGCAGAGCACTCCGTGGTAAGAAGCCCTTGTCAGTTGGAGAGCAGGAGGGCGCCCGCCAGGACAAGCCGCAAGGCCCGGCCTTTCCAAGGCCTCCCTCGGGTTTCGCTTGAGGACAAGCCTGCCCGCGCCAGGCGCATCCCTGCCTTCACTGCCCGCGCGGGTGGAGTCTTTCTGGCCCCTGGAAGGCCCTTCCCAGCCTTCTCCCGAACACAAGCGAAGGCAGGGCAAGAGGACTGACTCCTGGCGAACATGCACCGGCTCAGGTCAATGGAATTGCCTTCGGCGCCAAGCCCGTGGACCTGGGTGGGTCTGACCCGGCAGCACTGCATGGGCTGAGAGGCTCTCCGAAAGGCGCATCTCCGGGACGCGGTGCTCTCTCTCCTCCTCCGCTCCCCGCCCGCCCGCCCCACATCAGGCAAGCTCCACAAGCCCTCCCAGTCGCCATCCCCGAAGAAGAAAGCCGAGGAGGCCCCGCGGAGTCTGCAGGGCGGACAAAAGCCGTTCCTGGGCTGCTGGCATCAGTTCGGTGGCCAGCCGGACTCGCCTTTGAGTTGTTCTCCCACGTGTGAGCGAGAGATCACGCCGTCACCAGGGGGCTCTCCCAGAGCCAAGCCCCCACCCCCACCCCCGACCGACCCCAAAGTCCAGCCAAAATGCTGCCCTTTTGAATCCCATGGATCTCAACAGGAGAGCTTAAGGGCACCATCCACAGTTGCTTTCCCGCGGAAATGAGCGGGGACTTGGGTTGTGTCCCGCCCGGCGATGTCAGGAGCAAACTCTTGATCGGGGCGATCGACCCAGCTAGCAGCTGAGGGCAGAAGTCCTGGCTGGTGGGAAACTGCCCTGGGGGGAGGGCGTCCTGGTTAAGAGGGTCGGACCAGTCTCTGGGAGACCCAGGCTCGAACCCGCACTCCTGCCCTGGAAGCTTGCTGGGTGGCCTTGGGCCAGTCACACTCCCTCAGCCTAACCTACCTCGCAGGGTTGTTGTGAGTATAAAAATGGAGGAGAGGATGAGGTACGCTGCTTTGTGTCCCCATTGGGGGAGAAAAAGCGGGATATAAATGAATTAAACAAATATTTCGAATTGCTCGAAGAGACACGGGAAAGCCATGGCAGGAAAAGGAGGTACTTAGCCAAGGAGGTGGGCGCTGTGATCGAGCGTATGAAAAATATGGTGAGGGGCAGTGGAACTTCCAAGAATCGCCCTGGTTGGATCTGCCTGGCCGTGGCCGGGTTTTCCTGAGGATGAGCAGCAAGAAGGTTTCTTTGGAACCCGGAGTCTGCCGGGGTTATGGAGAGACTGGATAGTTTTGATCAGGGACTCGGGAATTGGGGGCGGGGGGGCGGGCAGGCGTACATTTCTGCCCAGGGGCTGAAGTCCTCCTGAGCGGAAGTCTCTGTCTCAGCCTACCCTAACCCTGGTTGTGACTGACGATCCGTAAAGCCATTCGGATGTCAGGCGAACTACTGGGGAAATTATTCCCGACAGTGGAACCAACACTAGGAAAGATTCGTTGCTTCAGGATCCTGTACAACTGGAGGGAGGGAGGGAGAGAGAATCGCCACAGACTTACTGCAACTGGTTGATTTGGGGTGTTCTTATTTCCCCCCCCCTTAATTGAAGTTCACCGTCGAAGGGCCGAGTCGACAGCCCCGGCAGGGCGGTTGCCTAATCTCAGAGTTACAATTTCGGGGGGTGGGGGCACCTAGGCAATGCCCAGCTCAGGGTGCCCTCCCCTACTAAACGGGTGGGGGGAGGGATCATGCTCTGGGTTCTCTACGCGAGCAGCAATGTTCTGCTGCGGGTCTCCTCGGGAGGAGGGGTGTCTGACCAGTGAGGGGGCTTCCCAGGTCGAAATAAGCACGCGATCGTCGAGGCAGAGAGGTTGCAAACCTGAAGTGGCCGACAACCGCCCCAGGCGCACCACTTCTAAAGTCAGGTTTCGGAACCGTAAGAAACGGGGGGGGTATCAAATCTCCTCCCCGTCCCCTTTCCGAGCGTCTTCGAATCCCCAATTCACGTGGCCGAGGGAGACCATCTCAAACCACCACCCCCGCTTAAGTAAAGAAGAAAGACCTGTCCTTGCAGAATAGAAAACGGGTTCCTTTCCCGGCAGACTCCCAGGTGGGCTCCTTCCACTGAGGGCCCGGCGGGAAGGGAAGGGAAGGGAAGGGAAGGGAAGGGAAGGGAAGGGAAGGAAGGGAAGGGAAGGGAAGGGAAGGGAAGGGGGCGCGTCACTCACCGCCCCCCCCCGGGCCGGCCCTACCCAGCGCGGCCCATTCCTGCGACCAGCCAGCCCGTGGGAGGCTCCGCCGACGGGGCCCCGGAAAGGCGCTGGGCAAAGCAGCCGGGCAAAATGGGTCAGTCGGTGCGGAAATCCTCCGGCCGCCGACGGCGGCGGCACCCGAGGGAGGGCGGCAGCCCAAAGGGGCAGGGGCAGGACGAGCCGGCCTCGGCTGGCAGGCCAGCGAGGGCCAAGAAAGAGCCACCCGACAGCAACCGAGGCCAGGAACGCCGGGCCCTCCTCTCTCGCTCTCTCGCTCCTGCTCCCGCTCTCTCGGAGTCGGGGAAGAAACTTTCGGGCTCTGCGCGACGCCCTGCCGAAGGATCCCCGGCCGTTTCCGCCCGCTGAAAAGCCCCTCCGTTTGCCGCACGTCTCTGGAGACCGGAGGAGACCCGTCTGGAGGGCAGGGCGAGGCGGCCCCTGCGCGGTCCCCTTGGCCAGCGCTGCCGAGCACTGCCTCAAGTGCCCCCGCCCAGAAGGTGCAGCCGGCCTGACCCTGGAGGGCTCCTTGGGGCCCTGCGCCTCGTCGGAAGCCCAGGCGGCGGTCGGAAGGCCGGTCGTCGCTGCCCAGGGCAGGGATCCACAGCTAGGTCGGCCCCAGGCCCGAGGCCTGTAAGCCAGGGACACGCGTGGCTCTGTCCGCCCCGTCCCCTCTCGGGCAGACAAGAATGTCAGGGCTCCTGAACGAGGGTCTCCTGTTTTAGCCCCGAAAGCTTAGCGGCTGCCGTGTCTGGCTAGGATCTGGGAGAGTCCCCACGCTGCTTTGGAAGCTCGCTGGGTGACCTTGGGCCAGTCGCGCCGGCTCAGCGGTTGCTAGGAGGGAAACCAAGGGGGAGAAACGTGTCCTGAGCCGCTTTCGGTCCCCACGAGGGAGACCAGCGGGGGCACCAAGAAATGTCATCAGCCGGCCACGCCGTAGGGATAGGCTTACCGCCGGGATTAGTCCCCCCTCCAAGCCCCATAAAACTTTTATTTCCCCCTCTCCCCGGGCAGGCCGTTCTCCCGACGGTCACACTCCAGCTCTGCACCTCTCCAGGTCGATTTGTTCCTGGGCAACCTCAGGCAAACCCATTCGTAGACTCGCTTCTTCCGGGGTAGTCCCAGTCCAGCCGCTTCCCCTTGGGGCCGCTCTCCCCCTGCCCGCCCGCCCGTCCGCCTCTGGATGGGGATGCCCGGACTCCGGACCAGCGGCCTCGACGGGCCTCCCCCCGGCCCCAGGTGCTCAGCTCTCCCGGCCGTGGTCGGCCTCCGAGAGGCAGGCGCGCCTGTGGACTCGTCAGTCCCTTCCGGGAATACAAGCCGGGTCCCTGGCGGCGCCCCCGGCTTCCCGGCCGACCCGGTACCGAGGAGGTTATTCAGGGCAGGTCCCCGCAGAGAGGAAGCCCCCGGCATCCGGAGAAACAGCCCCTCCTAACCCGCGAGCTCCCCCCTGGCTAGCATTGGGGTGAGACATGAGAGACCACCGAGGAATGCCCGGGGGGGGGCGCGAGAGGTGGAGGCGGGCGGTGGCAGGCCCCCTCCGCAGATCTCTGGCCTCGGGAACCCCCTCGGGTCCTTCCCGAAGTCAGCTGGGACTCGACGGCACTTCTTCCCCCAGCACCCCCCCCACCCGCCTCTCCTCCCTGCTCCTTCGGGGGCTCTCTCGCTCTTGAGATGCCTCCCCGCTCCCCCCCCCCTTCTGTTCAGTTTCTCCTCTCTGAAGCTCTCACGGATGACCTTTTTTCTCTTTTCATGTCTTGGCGCTGTGAAGGTCTCTGAAGCGACCACCCCCCCGCCCCCCGCGCACGCATGCGTCCTTCCCGTCGTCCCTACTTCGCAGTAGTCAATCCGGAACAGCTACCTCTGCCAGAGGGCCCCTCCCCCTCCTCCTCCTCCTCCTCCTCCTCGCCCTCGTCGGCCACGGGGTCCCTCTGGCGCGGGGTGGGGGACAGCGCCCGTGTCTGTGGGAGAGCCGAGGGGGAAGCCGGGGCTTGCCACTCCCTCTCTGTACCGGGGTGGTTACGGAGAGGTGACCGTTGCGAGAGAAGAGACGGGGCCGCTTGAAGAATCCCGGACAATCCGGACGCCTCCCTTCGGCAGAATTCTGCTGCAAGGCCAGGGCTCGCTTAGGCACTCGGGGGGGGGGATTTATTGGCTTTAACTGCCACCCTCCCCCCAGGGCCTCTCTGACTCGGGGGACGTCCGGGCCTGGGATGCCGGGGGGGGGCCCTCCCTGGGTCGCCTGCCTGCCCCTTCCTGCCCCCGGAGCCGTTCCACCGCCTGCTTTGCCGGATCCTTTCTGCTTTACAGCAGCTTTGCCGCCCTGGCCAGGGGACTTAGGGGGGGCAAGGCAGAGGATCGCCTTTTCCAGAGCCAAAGGGTCTCCTCGGGCCCCCCACTTGTCTCTAGGGACGACCCCCCTCCCGGCGGCCTCACCCTGCGACTGGCGGCCGGAGAGCCCTGCTGCGACCGGTGACGCCTCTGCGCTTGAACTACCCGGCGGCGCTACCCCGGAGGACGCTCCCGCGAGGCAGGTGGGCGGGGAACGCCCCCCCCCCGCAGCCAATCTCCAGAAGGCCAGGAGGGCGCCGGTTGCGGGAGTCGCGGGCGCCCACCCGAGCGCCCAGAGAATGAGCTGCTGCTACCATGCCGGTCACCTGCTGCCTTCAATGCTCCCTCTAAACTGTGGAGTCCTGTGAGCAAAAATTCTACTTTGTGAGCTCCTGGCATTAAAGTTGTGAGCGAGCGATGTGGCTGCTGCATAAATGAGTTTGCCCTGGAGCCATTCCTTCCTGAGCTAAGACGAAAATGTGTGAGCCGGAGGCTAAAAAACTGTGAGCTAGCTCGCACTAACTCAGCTTAGAGGGGACACTGCCTGCCTTGCCAGGGAAACGGAGCTTTCCGAGTGCATCTTAACCCCGGGAATCCAGTGGATTCCCTTCTTCCCGAAGAACCCGCTGCCTCTCCGCGTGGGAACTGTTCTCCCCCCACCCCCCGCCTTCCGAGCTCAGGTGCCACCCGCTGGAAAAGACTTGTTCGTCTCTGGAAGGACGAGGGAGGGGAAAGAGAGTCCGCGGTCCAAAACCAAACGAAGGGGAAATAAAAGTACATCGACTGGGAGAGGCGCGGTGGCCGGTCTCGAATGCGGTCTGTGCGGGGACTGATGAATGACAAGCAAAGGGAGAGAGGGTCGCCGGCAGTCTCTTCCTTTACAAAGTGACGCCTTTGGGTCCCCCACAGAAAGGCTGCGCGCCTCTGGAGCAAAAATGCCTTGCCTTGAAAAGACTTTGTCCTGCCTTTCCTCACGCCCCCCACCCACCCCCCGCCACTGGCACACCTCGCCCAGCCGGGATCCCCTCGCCTCGGCCACCGAGCCGCGTTCCCTTGGAAGGAAAGTTCCACTGAGCGAGTGACGGATTGACTGACGCTGGGAAGAGGGGGTGGGGTGGGGGTGAAGCCTGCTTCCCTTTAAAATGCCTGAGTATGAGAAGAGCCCCTTATTTATATCCAGCCAGGCTGGAAGGGAGACCGTTTCCCTCTTATTTATTTCATACTTCCGCGAGAAGAAACTCTGTTGGGAAGGAGAGAGGCTTCATTCTTAAAAGAAAGCAATGGGGATTTTTGTTTAACGGGGGGAAAACAACAAACTGTACTTGAAAAGGGCTATATGTAGGCAGGAACCAACGGCGTCTGTAAGGATACCAGATACCACCACTGAATCCCGAGATCTCACACATCCCCCACACTGTTTTCACCTCGGACTAGGGGCCGGCTCTCTAAGCATGTTTACTGGGCTGTAAGTCCCACCGATCAATGGAAATGAAAGAAGGCTACGATCCTGATCGCGGTTACTTGGGAGAAAGGTCCCTTTGTACTTTGTAGGGCTTCCGAATAAAGATTCATGGGTGCATTGGATTCTGTGAAACGTGTCCCTGAGGCGTGTGGCACACACATAGAGGCAACCACACGCCTTATAGAGTCCACCTGACCGAATAATTTCTTTCGCTTGCAAGCAGGAAATTGATGCTCGGCTTTTAAAGACCTGACTTGAAAGTTTCAGCCCACTCGGGACCCCGTTTATTTTTCCAGCTCCCCGGATCGAAAGTAGGGCTTCTGCGGGAGAACCCCGGGTCGGGTCGGGTCTGGTCGGGTCGGGTCTGGTCGGGTCGGGTCTGGCTGGGAATCTCGCATCTGCACGCGAATCCGTCGCAAGAATCCCCCCCCCTCAAGTCCTCGGCTTCCCCAGGACGTTTCAGCATCGCCCGCGCGTCTACAAAGGCGCTTTCCAAGACCTCACAGAAGAGGGTAACATTTTTTGGAACAGCAGAGTCCCGGTAAGAGTTCAGGCTGGAAAAGGAACCAACCTGGAAGGGTTGAAGCCTTTGCCACCCGGTTCTCCGCTGGAGCCTGCCAAGTTCCAAAGAAGTCCCCCATTTCCTTGTTTAACTGGCCATTAAAAAAAATAATAATAACAGCCATCACTGGGAGGCTTAATCGCTATTCCTCTCGCTCGCTTGAGGGTGTCGAGGGGCTCGGGCAACGCGACCAGACATAAAGAAGACGGGATTCCGTTCGTTGACATGGATTTATTTGCTGTAAACATTAAAATCGCCTTTCTCAAAGAAAGAGTTTTCAGGGAGAAAAAAATGTCCGCGTCTAACTGTCAGATACACCAGAAAGGAGGGAGGGAGAGGGGGGGAGTTGACTTCATAATGTGCCCTACTGGAAATATACAAAGGAAAAATATATATATATATACTACAGAATATGGCATTTTAAAAAAAGACTTCCTTATTGAAACGTAAAAATAATATATTAACCGACAATTTTAGACATTATTTTGCTTTTAAAAATACAAAAAAAAAATCAAAGTGCTCAGTAATTTCCAGGGAGTTCCGTCACATGTGATAAGCACTCTGGAAACAGTCGGGGGAAAAAAGCTTTTTTTGTTCTTTTTCTTTTTGCATGCAAGACTGGTTTCGCTTCAGACGACCAAATAATCAAGATATAAACGGTTTTCTTTTAATCATCATCAACAATACAGACGACACGTACAAACAAGGAATGCCGGACGGTGTTTACAAACACTGGAATTTGGGGTTCCTTTCGGAAGGTTTTTTTTTCTTTCTGGGGAGGAGGAAATCTGGTTGGATTTTTTTAAATATAACACGTGTGCCCACCTATTTTACAACTGAGAGGAGGGGGGAAAGAAAGAAAAAAAACGTCCGAAGCTTCTTAGAGAACTACCAATCTTTATAAAATCTAGCAGACTACATAGTGTCTGAAATAACTATTTATAGAATATAGACATTACTGCCGTAGCAAGTGCCTATAATAGTAACATTGTCCTCCGAGAATCGTCGAGCTTTCTCTTGATTTAGGTCTCTCTCGAATAACCAACTTTGTTTGTTTATTATGGTTCAAACCCTTCTTGATTTTAGTCTCACGGTTTAGTTAAAAATGGTTTAGGATCAGTTCAAATGGTTTATTCATAAATAGGCACAGAATAATTTTCTTTTAAATAAAGCAAAACAAAAAAGCCAAACCGCGTCCGAGAAATGTACAATCCTTTTGCCTTTCCGGGTCATTCATGCCACCCCTCCCCCTCCCCCACTTTAACTTTGTATTCCCTATATTACACCTTCCCTTTTACAACAGAAAACTTCGTTTTTAAAGTTCTTAACAACAGGGGAGGCTTATGGGACAATTTAATACTTTCTGAGGGGAAACCCCTCCCCCACTTGCCAGAGGCGCTCTAGCCCAAAGTCCTTCTTTCGGTCTGGTTTGGTCTGTCCGCCAAAGAGGCGAGGGGGTGAGGAGCTAGACAGAGAGATTATGGATATCATATGTACGTAGATGATAAGAAAAAGCTTGGTACCATTGGGATCAGGGTGCAGTCCAAGGAACGGGATCCCCCAAGCCCAGTCACTGGTCTGCCGGCCGCACTCGGCAGGGCTGGAAGCGGGACAGCCCCCCGAGGGGCTCCTGCCTGCCCCTCTCCGGTCCCTGGGGCGGAGTTTGGAGTGGGTGGGTGAGTGTGCGTGCCGGGTCCCCCCTTCCTCGGCTGCTTTGTTTTTTGTCTGTTTGTCTCAAAGTTCATCAACTCTTTTTTTTATTATTGAAAGCGCACCGGCAAAGTCGAGTCTGTCTCTCTTTTCCTCTCCTTCGTCTCGTTCCCGCCCGGCTTAGAAAGGCAAAGTGTCCAGGAAGAGCTTGTCGATTATTGCTGGCGGCGGCACCAAGTCTTCCAGTTTCAGGTAGAAAATGCGCTGCAGGCCCTGCGTGCAGAGCGTGCGCAGTTCGGGCAGCTTGCCCAGCAGCTTCGACAAGTAATTGGGCCGGTTCAGGCCGCCGTTGTTGAACGTCACGTGGTCCTTGAGGCAATTGACGATCTTGTTCTGCAGCTCCTCCACCCGCTTGGGCTCCTTCAGGCCGTGCCGCTCTGCAAGACACACACCGCGCGCCGGGAGGGCGGGGAGAGGGAGAGAGGGAGGGAAGGAGGGCGGGTGAGGCCGGCTCGCAGGAGGCCAGGCCCTCCAGCGCCGATCGCCCGCTCTCCTGGCCCCCTTTGCCTGCGAGTCGTCGGTCCCCCTGAAGCCAGGGGCGCTCCCTGTGTCTGTGCGGGACTGGGGGCGCGCGAGGGAGACGCGCCGGCACCCCCTCCCCGCACCCGTCCTCTTGGGACTCGCGGGATTGGTGTGCAACGGGCGGGCGGGGGGGGGGGGCGCCCTTTCTGGCCTCCGCGCCAGAGGCAGAGCGGATTGCACAGGGCCTCCCCAAGCGACGGCGCGGAACGGCCTAGGGAAATGGCGGGCCGCCTCGGTCCCAAACTGGGCCTGGAGGCAAAGGCTGGCCTAGTCGGCGGCAAAGATGACTGTGAACGGGGCCAGAGTGCTGCTCTGGAGGGAAAGAGTCCCTGAGTCAGAACGGGACGTGGATGCATCGTCTAGGTCCAGGTTTGGGCCTCAGAGTCTGAAAGGCCTCTAAATACAAGCCACGACCGAATTATCTTTTGTCGTCGTCGTCCTCGTCATTGGAAATACTCTGAGACCTTCTGGACGTCGTTTAGGCCCTAGGCCTGTCCTAGTCCGGCCCTGGTGTCCCTTTCAAAATCTGGGTCTTATATCGAAGCACACAGGCTGCACAATGGGCTTTCAAACCACTTTCCAGTTCACTTTAGCCATGGCTTGCAAGTGGATCTTGCCATTTCAGGCAGTGAAAGCCAGTTGCAGAGGGCACTGAAAGTGGACTGAAGGTGCATTATGCAGAGTGTGTGAGACCACATCCTAATCTGCACTAACCACCAAGCGCAAGAAAGTGGGGTCCTAGTCTGTCACCCGCCTTGAAGGGCCCCCCCCCCCATCTCCAAGGGGATGGCCTGGGGGACCGAGGCAATTTCCCCGGAGCCATTCCTCTGGCCTCCAGGCTGCTGGGGGAGGGGGAGCCGGGGTCTCACCTGTCACCATGGCCAGGGCAGCGATGCAGGAGAAGGCCGAGATGTCGATGTTCATGTTCTGCAGGTTGGACGAGAACTCCACAATGGAGTCGATCCACTCGCCGAAGCCGCGGACGCACTGCAGCCGGTGGAGGACCACGCCGTTGCAGAAGATGAGCTTGCCTTCCACCGGGTTGGACCTGCCGCCCCGAAGGAGGGGGAAGCAAACATACCGTTAATGGCCCAGCCGACCTTGCCCGGCTACCCCCGGCCTGGCCCGGCCCAGCCTGCCTACCTGTAGGCCAGCCGCAGGACGAAGAGCTCCAGGAAAGCCGACTCGAAGAGCAGGTCCTGGTCCGGCTTGGGGAGGTCGGTGAAGCCGGGGATCTTCTCCGCCCAGCCCCGGATGATCTCCATGGAGCCGGTCAAGAGGTCGTAGAACTGCTGGATGTGCTGCGTGTCGTCGCCTGTCATCGGGTAGTCCGGGGTGGCCTGGAACTGGAGGGCGGCCGCGGGGACCCGGGGGAAGAGGGGAGGGGAGGGGAGGAGGAGGACGGTGGGGGGAGAGAGGGAGAGAGAGAGAGAAACCCCCGGCCATTTAATGAGGTTCTCTAAAACCCATCGCCCGTGAAATTGCCAAGCCCGCTGCCGAGGAGGGGAGCCAGGCTTTGATAACAATTAAGCCCTCGCTCTGACCAGTAAGGAAATGAGATGTGCCAGGGCAATTAATTCAATTAGGAGGGGTCGGCTGATAGGAGCGGAGGGAGGGGGGGCGGGGAGAGAAACTGGCGATGGACTGCCGCGGCCTAAGCAGCCCCTCGGCTTCCCGGCAAGTATCGGGAACTCGGGATGGCGTGGAAGGCACCAGGGAGAGCCTGCCGGGTCCGTGCACACGTACACACACACAGGCACAACGTCTCCCCCATGCGCGACCGTGGATGGAAGGTGATTTATTCTCACTTGGAGGCAAGTGCGGGAGTCCCTGTTGGGGACCCGCATCTTTCCTGCTCTCCCCCCCCCCGTATAACTTGCGGGTCTTCCTCAAAGCAGCGGCTCGGGAATCCAGGGCGGGAGAAGCCGAAGCGCCTGCTCTGAGGCGCGGGGCCTAACGCAGGAGTCCTGCAGGCTGCAACCCGACGGGGCGTTTTTCTTCTGGGAGGAAGCCGCCCCCCCCCGGTCTAATCCCCTGGGTCCTCAGTCTAAGCAAACCTGCTCCCAAAGACCGCTCCCCCGTTCCAGGGGAACCCATTCCCTAGGCGCTGCTAACAGGCAGGCAGTCTTTTAGGAATCAAAAGCAGGGCTTGGAAACAGGTCCCAGACTGGGGGGGGGTCGTCGGGGGGGGATGAGTGCTTTGAAAACCCGTGGTCACATTCCCCGCCACCGGGAGCACCTTGCTCGGCCCCATCGCCCAGACGTCCGCCCCCGCCCCCTCTTAGCAGCAGCGTCTCTCTGGGGTGACCCTCACAACCCCCCCCCCGCCGGGTCTGGCCAGTGGGTTGGAGAGACCAGGGCCTGGCCGCCGGCTCCTGGTCGGTGTCTGACTTCTGTCGCGCCCCCCCCCTCCCCGGTCCCGCCCTCAGGCGCATCTCAGGCGCATCTCCAGCTTACCCTGGAGTAGTCCAGGCTGGTCATAGCCGGGTTGGAGTCGACATGAGCTCTCACCAGGGCACTGATCAGACTCACCGGGGGCGAAGGGGGAGAGGGCTCCTGGGGGCTCTTCGGCTTCGACGGCAAGCGACCCCTTCGGCCTTTGAGGCTGTCGGTGCGGACCACTGCAAGAGAGGAGGGGGAGGGGGAGAGGGCCGGTCAGCAGCCCCGACGGACTTCCCGGGCGGCGCAGTCCAAAGGCCCCCCCCCCCGCCAACCGGGCCCCTTCGCGGCCTTGCCTCCCTCCGCCTTTGGCCTGCCGGCCTGCCTGCCTCGGGGATTTCTCGAAGGCATCCGGGACGCCCGACCCTGGACACTCCGGGCAGAGCCTGGCCTCGGGAGCCGGCTTCTACCGCGCGGTGGGGGGGGAGGTGGCGGCGGCGAATTATTGCCACCTCCGCCTCCTGTGCCTAATGGCGACGATTAATTAATGGCAATAGGGGACGTCCCTCCCTCCCTCCCTCCTGCCCTGCCTTCCCCTGGCAACAACCGGCTCCCAGCCCCCCCAGCCCCGGATTGGCCTCTCCTTCAGCCCGGGATGGGTTCCAGGAGGCCAGTTGTCCGCCTGCAGGCCACGGAGAGGACCGAGGACCCGGGCCCCCAGCCCGCCTGGCCGCCTCGGAGAAGGGGATCTGGGCCTCCCTGTGTGGCGGACACGGGTGGGGGGTGTCCTGACCTGCGCCACCCACCCCCTCCCCTCTTCCTGAGGCTGTACCTTCTTTGACCATGCCGACTGCCAGGCACTTCTGAAAGCGGCAGTACTGACACCGGTTCCGGCGGCGCTTGTCCACCGGACAGTTCTTATTCGCCAGGCAAACGTACTTGGCGTTCTTCTGGACGGTGCGCTGCGGAGAGAGGGACGAAAGAGAGACCCCCGGAAGGCGGCGTCGGTGAAAACCCACGGAGTTTGGGACACGCGTCTCTCTCGTGACCCCGTCGCCTGGCTGCGTCGCCTGGCATCTCCTTCTTCCTTCCTTTCCGTCTCTTCCCCCCGCCCCCCCCCTTCCAAAGCATTTAGCAAGAAAGGGCCGGCGAGCCTCCGGCTTCTCAGCTTCGCCCCGCAACCTCCCGGGCCCGTGTTTTATCTGCCAAGCGGAGGAGCGAGGAGACACTCCGTAAATACGAATCCGTGGGCACTCGTACTATTTGCATTCCTCGGAGACCTTCTCTCTTCCCAGAGATCAGATTATTCAATCAGGAGCGGGGGGAATAAAGAGATCACTTAATTTGACCATAGGGAATTCTGTTCCACTTGGTTAGCTTAGACACGGCTCTCTGTCCTAACCAATTTCAATCCGAAGGCCCGAAGAGGGAAGCGCATGCAAATCGCGCCCCCCCCCCGCCTGCTCTCCCTTCCTGACCGCGCAGCGGCGGAGAAAAGCGCGCAGAGCTCCCGGTGTGGGGGGCGAGGGGGAGCCGAGGACCCCCCACTGCGCCCTCTCAGCCCAGCCAGCCTGCGGTGGGCACCAGCGCCTGGTTCTGCCGCCTTAGGCTTCCCCAGGGGGCAGGCCGCCAGGAGAGAATCCGGCCCCGGGGACAGGCACGCAAGGCCGGGCGCCTTGGCGGGCTGCTGGGACCCCTCCCTCGGATTCTGTGGGTCGGTCCTGACCGGGCCGGTGAATGCAGTGGGGAGGGGCCTTTTCCTTCGGGCGGCTTTGTGGGCACTGAGGTCCAGCCCGACTTCTGCGTTTCAGGGCCTGCGGCCAGGCACGCCGCCGGCGCTTTAGAAGGGACCAGGACCCACAGCCAATATTGTTTCCGAGGCGGGAAGGGGGGGGATGATCTTCCCATACTGGGGGAGGAAGAGATCACCTGAAAGAGATCCGGCTGGGCAACTCGTCCCCCCCCCCGCGCCCCTTTCACCCTTGCAAGGCCTGGGCCCGGAATGGTGGGGGGGGAGAGAGAAGAGTCTAATCCGCCTTAGCGAGCGCGGGTGAAGAGGTGGTAGCTGTTTATGGGAGCAGGAAGGCGGGGGGGGGGTGAGCTGGTTTCTGCGGCTGACTAACGGCGCCCGTGAACTTCTCAACCGGCTCCGTCTCCTGCTTCGGAGAGGAAGGGATCTTTCAGGGCGGGGTCCGGCTTCAAGGGCGACCTGTTCACACCAGCCGGGGGGCGACTCAGAGCGGCATCTTGAAGCAGAAGAGTTACCCCCTTCTAAGTCCACTGACGTCTACGGGCTTAAAGACCTGTGAGTCTGCTTAGGGCAGCACTGCCGCCAGCCCCTCGGCTCAGGACCTTAGTCAGGTCTGCTCGACGGGACTTACTCCCCCTGCCCTGTGGAGCGCGGCTGTGGCCACCCTGCCCATTCCAAAGGAGCGACAAGCAGAACTATTCCGAACG
Organism: Gekko gecko; assembly: GCA_029375565.1. Lineage (NCBI taxonomy): Eukaryota > Metazoa > Chordata > Lepidosauria > Squamata > Gekkonidae > Gekko > Gekko gecko. The sequence goes on along the minus strand of JAPDNY010000003.1, from coordinate 44,143,276 downwards.
AATTCACAAGGCATTGGAACGGGTGGTTCCGAAGGGCGGCTCCGCTCCTATTTCTTCGCATCCTGACTCCTGACCTCTTTGCCCTGGTGCGAGTGCTGGCGGGGTGGGGGGAGACGTTCAACCAGGCCCCTTGTTCAAGCTGGCGGAGCCAGGGGTTCTACTCCGGATGGGTAAACCTCAGCAATAAACCTCCCCCCGGCCCAGGAGGTGGGAAAGGAGTATAGCACTCTTGTGTGATTTCTGCACGGGGGGGGGGAGGCGGAGGCTCAGAGTCGAGGGAAGACGCCGCAGAGGGGTGGCGGGAGAGATGGATGCATGTGGGGACGGGCGAATGGAGAGGGAAGCCGGGGTGGGGAGACGCGGGGCGAGGAGGGAATCGAGAGCGAGGGAAGGCGAGGCGAGGGCGGGCAGCTCACCTTGAAGAAGCCTTTGCAGCCCTCGCAGGTGCGGACGCCGTAGTGCTGGCAGGCGGCGTTGTCCCCGCAGACGGCGCACAGGCCCTCGTTGGAGGGCGAGCCCCGCGAGGGCGGCGAGGGCACCTGGGCGTCCAGGAGCTGCGAGGCGTGCCCGATCTGCAGGCCCGGGAAGCCGACGGCTGCGGCGGCTGCTGCGGCGGCTGCTGCGGCGGCGGCCTGCTTGCGGATGGGGTTGGGCACGGCGAAGGGCTGGCCGTCGTGCGGGTGGTGGTGGTGGTGATGGTGGTGGGCGCCGTGGGCCGCGGGCTCGCCGTTGAGCGGCAGGCCGTGCAGGGGCCCGTCGAAGCGCATCTGACAGCTGCCCACCGGCGTGCCGGGCGGCGACTGCTTGAAGGAGAAGAGCGAGAGGCGCGGCACCGCCGGCGGGCCGCCCTTGTGGCCGCCGCCCCTCCGCCGCCCCCTCCGCCGCCCCCCGGCCCGGCCGCGCCGCCGTAGGCCGCCTGGGCGTGGTGGTGGTGATGGTGGTGGTGGTGGTGGTGGAAGCCGTGCAGGGGTCCGGCCTCGTCCCAGACGCTCTGGCCCGGCGCGAAGCCGGCGGCCGGGGTGGGCGGCGAGGCGCACGGCTTGTAGTAGACGGCCAGCTCGTCGGGGCCCGGGGGCCCGGCTGCGCCCGGGGGCGGCGGCGGGGGCGGCTGGTAGCCGTGGCCGTGGCCGTGCAGGGGCAGCTCCTCGACCTTGATGGAGGGCGCGGGCGGCGGCGGCGGGGGCGGCGGGGGCGGCTGCGAGGGCATTTGATACAGGCAGGGCGGCTTGACGTCGTAGCCGGCGGCGGCGGCGGCGGCGGCGCCGTAGCTGTCCATAAAGGTACTGAAGCTGGGGAGAGAAGTGGTGGCAGTGATTTCAGTGTTGGTCAGGTCCATGCTAAACTTGACAAACTCGGGCGTTAAGAAGTCCGAGCTGTACTCCCCGGCAGCCGCCGAGTGGTGGTAGGCGTAGCTCTGCGTGGCCGGGCTGGCTCCTTGCGGCGAGGACCCGTACTGAGCCTGGACGCAGGGCATGGCTGCAAACGAAACACGGCACAACAACAACATTGCTCAGCTCCGGCGCGACAAGCAAGCCAGGCCTCCCCCGCCCCCGCCGCCCTGCCCTGCCCTGCCCCCCCCTGGTGCCGGGGCAGAAAGAAAGCTAGGCAGGGGGAAGGGGGTGCCCGGGGAGGGGAAGAGGAGCAAGAGTCAGTGAAAGCGGGGGATGAGGGAGGGGACGAGGGAAGTAACGTGGGCAGGGGGAGCGGGTCGATGGGTGGCAGGCTGGACGGAGACCCAAAGCCGGTCTGAAGGGTGGCAGAAGGAGCTGGGTGTCCAGGTAGGGGTGGGGGGGTCAAGGGGGTGGCGGTGTCTCGGGGGAGCGAGGAGGGGGCAGGGAGGAAGATGCGGGGGGAATGGGTGGGTGGCGGGCTGCGTGGGCGAGGGACGCCGGACGAGCCTCCTAGCAGAGAGCAGCCCTGCAGACCGTCCCGGCAGCCAAGCAGGCGAGTCTGAGGGCGGGAGCGGTGGAGCTGCAGAGCATCTTTCCCCCTCGCCTCCCCCCACCCCCGCCTCCTCCCCCTCCCCAATTTTTTGCATGAGCCCCCCAAAAGCGTCTCCGCGGGCTCCTCGCTCTCTCGCTCTCTCTCTCCCTCCCGCCCCCGCGTGAAGGACCCAGCCAGGGACCTCTCCCTCCTCCCGGCCTCTCTGTCACCTGCCGTCGGTGGAGCAGGGAAGGCGGCCCGCGCTCTGCTCACCCACCTTCAGCCGCGTGAGAGGCGTTTTCGGGGGGGTTAAAGGCGGACAGCGTCGGGATTCGGCGGACGGACCGGTGGCCGAGACTTTAGCAGAGGCGGGCGGACTCCGGACTGCCCGGGCTGGTCTCTGAAACACAGGCAAGAACAGACAAGAGCGGGGAAGAAGGGGGTGACTTTCAGCCGCGTGGTGAGGAGGATCAGTCTCCCGTCCCGAGGCCAGCCTGCCTGCAGCGGGCCAGGCCCGGGCCGAGCAGGTGGCACGAAGGGTCGGGGAGTTGAAAGGATGCGCCGGGGAGGCAGGAGCCGGGCAGGAAGAAACTTCTCCCGACTTTCCCCTTTCAAATAACCCTTCCGCGCCGCCTTAGTTTGGTGGACTGCAGAACAGAAAAGGGGGTGGACGTTGCGTTTGATCCCCAGCCCTTGGTGGGACGCCCCCTAAACAACACGGACGCAGGCTGCGGTCCGGAGAACATTTTCCTGGGGGTAAGCCCCCACGGAATAAAAACGAGTCCTACTTCAGAGTAGACTTGCTTAGGGCCGCTCCCGGACATGCGCTTGGTGGGCAGTTCCTTGACATGCCGTTTGACTTGGAAGCACAGCCACACAACCGCAGAGTGCTCAGGATGAGGAGGGCGGCGGGATCCGGGACCAGCCCAGGGTCCCCCTCCCCCCCCCCTCCCCTCCCCTCTAGCAAGTGCATGGGACGGGCGAGGTTGCCAGGGCGCATCTAACCAGAGCATCCACGGCATAAAGGGCATTAATTAAGCGCGGGCAGAGAGAGGGAGGGAGGGAGGCGACACAGACTCCGCAGGCCCCGGACGCGGCAGCAGAGAGAGCCGCCCCGGCTTTCCAGGGGATGCGCCTGGCAAAGGAGCGAATCGGGAGGAGAACGCGGAGGGGGAACTTCCTTCCTCCCACTCTTCCGGGTCGCCTTCCCGGCTGAGTCAAGCGGAGCTCGCGGAGGGGCTTGCCGAGAGATCCCCTCCCTCCCTCCCTCTCTCCTCGGTTCCTCCAGGCAGCCTCTCCAGAAAGCAAGCCCGGGAAGAAGTTTCCCAGTTTCCCAAACTTTCAGCCCACCCTTCCCTTCCCCCACCGCTCCTTTCTTTCGCCTTCGCGCCGGAGGCCGGCTGGGATCCTTCGGAATTCGAATCCGAACAACCAAGTCTCTTCTAGTAGAAGGCAGATGGACCGGTCTATCCCGGGCCCCCTCCCCCCAGCCTTCCGGGCTAGGAATTTGGACATTTGCAAGGACGGAAATGCCCCCCCATATGTCTCCTTCGCGACACACTCCTTCAGCAGTCAAGGCGAAAGGCAAGGGACCAGGGTCGCCGGTAGGATGCCGGTTCCCCACCACCCACCGCGACGTGGAGACGGCAGAGGTCAAAGTGGTTCCCCAGCAGCACCCAAAAAATGCCGCCGCCCCCCCGGCCAGGAACCCCTGGACCAGTGCCGCCTCCCCTGCCCAAGAGCTCCCTGCTGGTCTTGCAAGACCGACCGTATGCCTGTCTCCTCAGAAGTAAATTCCTCGACGTTCCATGAGACCCGCTCCGCTGTCAGTCTAGAGGCAGGGAACAGACGGAGCCCAAAGTTGGCATCCCCCTCCTCCCAGCTGCCCCAGCAATGTAGGCAAGAGGGGTGGGTGAGAGAGCCAGAACCCCCGCCAGCTGAAGGCTCTCCTTCTTCTTCTTCCGAGGCGCTGCGTTCTGGAGAGGTCCCCCCGCCCGCAGTTGGACCGGCCAGCCCCCCGCCTCGGCTCCCCCCGCCCCTTCCTTTCGAGTCTGGACAATCCGGGACGACATCCGCAGCCCCCCAGCGCGGCGCCCTCGACTTACTTGGGAGCGGCGTCCGTTTCATTCATTCAACTGTTGGCAGTGCCGGTTCCCCAGGGCCGGATCGCCGGCGGCGGCGACTGGAAGGGGGGGGTGAGACACCGGCGAGCCGGCGGAGGGAGCCCCGGCCGCGGCTTTCCTCTCCGGCGCCCAGAGGAGCAGCAGCAGCAGCAGCAGCAGCAGGAGCCCCACGCACGTCAGCCCCGCTCCCTCTTTCCAGGAAGTACCGTACGAGCGACGCGCCAGGCGCAAGCCGGACAGACTGGCCCTTCCCTCCAATGTGCCTTTGTTTATGTGGGCTCCGTATTGCACAGCCAACATGCACCTCAAGTCTCCAAGCGTCAGTGCACGTCAGTGCCGCCCGCCCAATCAGCCAGGCAAGGGGCTGGCTCGCTCGGCACCGTTGGCTGGGGCTCGCTTTGGTAAATTTCCGACGTGACATCACCCGGCGTGGCGCTTTTAAGGTGGGAAAGGGACTCGGGCGCGCGCGCTCCCCTGCCCGGCACCTGGGCGCGCCCCGGGCGCAGCGCCCTCCTCCTCTCCGCCCCCCCCGCCCCAGCCCGGGATGCGCCCCCTCCCCCCCCGGCCCCAGCGCGTAAACAAAGGACTCCTCCGCCTCCCCTTTCCCCGCCCCCTCCTGGCACACGCGGAGCCGAGAACCGCCCCAGCCTGGCACAGCTTCTCTCTGGCGGGTCTGGAGTGGTCCGGCGGCGCCCGCGAGGGAAAGGTGCGCTCTCGATCCAGGTACGTCCCCCCCCCCTCCTTCCCTCTCAGTCTCTCACCCCTTCGTCTAGATTGAGACTCCTCACCCCCACTCCCGCCGGGCAAGTGCCACCTGATTCCGGATCCGCTCCCCCCCTCCTCTTGTTCCCGAGGAGCAGGTACATTTCACAGGTGAGGAACCTCCTGACGCGCCCGGGCAACGCATTCAACAGGTTGCACAATGCCCGCTCGGATTTACGTCTGCTCCTCCCCGCGCCTTGAAAACGGTTCCAAGAAGGCACCGCTTGTGCCGAGAGAGCAGGTTGGCACACCCACACCGGCCTCGTGGGAAAGATCCTGTTCGCGGGACAGCCGCCTCTCGTGAGGCGTGAGTCCGCAAGAGCGGGCTGGGTACGCATAACGGGACCTGGAATTCATGCCTCCGGGGAATAAAGTCTTCTTTGCAAACAGCTGTCCCGGGAGCTAAAATGAGGGGTAAGGAATATGGAGAAGCGCGCGTTTCGGGGTAGGCCACCCGATCCATTATCTGCTTAATCCGAAGTAAATTGGAATGTGTAGGGTATAAGGTTGGAATGCGCAGATCTGGAGCACTTCTGGCCTGCACATGAGCCACGGAAGGAAGCGCTCCGAGTGGGCGTCGCAGTTGGGGGAGGGGAGAAGACTTTCACTTCCTCGGCCAAGGAGGCTGCAGCCCAGAGCCGCCCCCCAGTCTATTCTTAGGCAAAATAATACCGCGGGAGACTTTAGACCGGAGTCAGTCTGCATAGGATCGCACTGCTCAGGATGCTCCCCGCCTGCCCCCTGGCCTCCCCCTTCAGCATCCCAGGCGGAGCAAGTTCCTCCCTCCCCTCTTCCAAAGGCCCCCCCGCCACCTGCTTTGCCAGGAGGGACACCGTAAGGGGAAGTGTGCTGGGAGGGGGGGGGGAGAGAAAAGACCCCGCCTTCATCACCCTGCCAGCCTCCGGGCGACCTGCTTATTCCGAAACAAGCAAGTCCCAGCCGAGTTCCACTCCCCTCCTCCCTCCCAAGAAGTGTGAGTGCGGAAGAGCGCAGCCCCGATCCGCGCTTCAGGACGGCTCTGCACCTCGGGGCGGGCGCTCTCCCCATCCCGGCTGTTCAGAGGCCTCTTGGGCTCGTGCCATCTCTGCTTAGGGAGGAGCCCCCCCCCCCGCCCGCTTTGCCTCGGAGAGGCGGCGGCGGCGGCGGGGAAACTTCCTGCACACCCAGAGGGGACTCCCTTCCTCGCCCGCTCGGCTCTTGGGCGCGCTATTTTTAGGAGTTCTATAAATAGCCGGCTGCACAGAGGTGGCGGCTCGGGGCGCGCGGGGGGAGGGAGGGGGGGGAGGGAGGGAGGGGGGAGAACCTTCCGCGGCCACCTTAAGTCCCCCCTGCCTCCGGCTGGCGCGGCTGCTGCTGGCTGGCCCGGGCGAAAGGACTGGAGGGGAGGTGGCGCGCGAGCTCATTAGCATGAGCGCCCTCGTGGGCTGGAGCGAACGAAAGGGAAAAAGTGAGAGCCGGGAGGAGGGGAGGGCAGGACGAGGGGCGGGGCGGCGCGTGACGCAAGGGGACGCGGCCATTGACGCAACACGGGCCCGGGACGCGCCAAAAATAGTAGCAGCGCCCCGGCAGCCTGGCCCGGCGGTGGCTGCTGCTGCTGCTCCATTGCGCGGGGAGAGGTGGCGGGGGCGGGGCGGGGAAGCAACAGCCTGGCGGTGGGCAGGGCTATTTTAAGCCTCTCCGAATCGGAAACTCGAAAGCAGCCCAAGGAGGGGGTTATTTTTAAATCTTTTCCTGGCCGGGCTTCCAGGCTGAACTTTTTTGGGGAAGGGAAGTTGCTCGCTGGAGGCCGGTCGGCGCGCGCGTCCGTTCTTTGGCCCCTTTGAAGTTAAGAGAAGGCTTCCCGGTGCCAGCTGGGTGGCTTTCCTTTCCCCCGTACTCCAGACTTCGATTATGATATTGATAATATTTAATACTACTAGCGTGTGTCCGGTTTATCGCAGGCGTAAAGGTCCTGCGCTCCAAGAGAGTGGTGAGCGTTTTTCTTTTGCACACCGCCTTTGCTGCAAGGACCTTAAGGCGGCAGATCTGGACTGATACCCCCCCCACACACACACACTCGAAGGTCGCTGGCCTGCCCAGCCCTCAGTGAACTTGGTAGCCATTGAACTGAATGGACCTCCGCTCTCCCAGCACTCTGCCCCTTAAACGCTGCAAAAAGGCCAGCACAGCAAGGACGCTGGAAAGGCTGCCCGCCTCTTTCCCCCTAGAGTCGCTTCGATGCCCAGAGTTTTTAAAAAATCAAAAACACTGGGTTGGATATCTCATAGAGCAGTCTGCGCCAATTCCAATTGTTTAGAGGTTGCATTTTTAAAAAAGATAGCGATTATATGGGGCTTTTATTTAGACATTCGGCCACTCCCCGCTTAACACCCACCCCCGTGTTCAGAATTCCCTGTCTGAGACCTGGCCATCAAGCCCTACCCCTTATTGTCCAAATGTGAAGTTTTCACAGGGGCCGCGTGATTTCTGCTTGTTTGCTTAAATGGCCAGAGCCGGCAGCCTGCTCTTGCCTCGCGTACCACGGGACCACCTAGGACGGCAGCTGTCATCACAGAGAAGGGAAACGGAGGGCGGGTTTTCAGCCCCCAAACCCGTAGCCTTTTTCCTCGAAGCACCAGTGAAGTTGGCCACTTTCCAAACCATTAGTCATTGCATTTCTGAGATCCAGGCGGTAGGGGGCTCGGCTTTACAATCAATATACCAGAGCGCATGTGAATGGCCTGATAGAATCGGAGCGGGTGGAGGTGTCTAACATCATATTAGGTAACGCTTCGACCATTTCCTAAAAAAAAAGTGTAATTCTAAAAAGATTGACCCTCTTCTAAGTCCATTGAAGTCAACGGGCTTAGAAAAGCATAAATCTGCTTAGGACAGCACTGATAGGTGTACATGCGCTACCCTAGCTGGATGCAGACAGCTGAGATTTACACTTCATGCTATCACATCTCAGTAAACATATTCCAGGGGCTGAAATAGCCACTAGTCCTTCGAAGTAACTGACCTCTCGATTAGCCACAGTCCAGGTGAAAATGCTGGGGAAAATACTATATTAAGTTGAAAGCTCAGTTCTTTGCTACCATCACTTAGAAATGGTATCTTGTGAGACCTTATTGGCTATACAAGCAATCTGAAATATTAGGGATAATTATTAACCTATGCCATTGTTACCAATACAATTTACTATTTTACCATTTTAAACAAATAATGGTTCAACACTGCCTTGGAGTATCTGGAGAAAGGCAATTTATATATTTTAAAATAAATACATCAGGACGAGTATGGAACGCCCTTCTTAAATGCTGATGCAGATATGCCTATTTGCACTGCCAACTAAACAACTCTGTGGTAGCTTTATTGTTGATATATCCATTCATAAGTGTTTACAAGCCTGGGCTGTTGGAAACTGTTCTCTAGGACCACAGCTAAAGTTTTCCCTATAAAGCAATGAATTGGTAAGGCTGTTTACCCTGCTATCTGGGAAGAAGCCCCATACAGCAGACTTGAGTAGCAGTCTGAGAGCAATCCCCTAACCAGGTCTACTCAGAAGTAGGTGCAATTTTATTCAATGGGCCTTACTCCCAGGAAACTGTTCATAGGATAGTGGCCTCCATAGTCATGTTTAGAAGTGCACTTTCTTATTATACGGAGAGCTTTTTGACAAATGTGAAATGGTTCCTGTCTCTTCACTAAACTATTAATTATGGGCAAATCAAAATCCTGCTGTCTTTCTTTTAAGAAAAGTAAATATTTTAAAGTGCTGGTAACTGACAGTCTAGTATACATTTCTCTAATATGTTTTGAGTGTTACATTTATAAATGCAAGACTGGCAAAAGAAAAAAAAACACCTGACTTTGTTACTGAATTTGCCCCAATTTACTTCTGATTTCACTAGAACATCCCTTCCCTTACCTCACAAATTTGGTTATTTCACTTATACCTTCCTTTTTCTTCAGGAAACACAAGCTGGCTTCTTTGAGATTGGCTGTCTTTCAACTGAGCACTGACCAGATTGGGAGCAATTTAACACCAACCCTGTAAGAGTATATAACCCTCACCCCATTCTACAGATGTTACAAAGGTGGATCTGATTAGAGTGTAAAGCATTCTGCAAATTAAAAATGGTATACAAATACTTCTTGTTGGTAGTAGTTTAACATGAACAGCTTTATATCTCTGCAATTTGTTCTGGATTCCAGGCTGGCATTCAAATCCAAAACAAGTTAGTTTCTTTGCTACATTGATTACTACATGGAAACACAAGTGACAACAGATTTCACTGGAATATCTGATAACAGTTCTGGGACTGAAGTATTTATACAGTCTTATTTCTAGGATATAGAGAAAATAGTCAGAATTAAGGGTATGGGAAAGTGGGTATAATGTTACTACTTATTACGCAGACTAAAGATGACCCATATCTTCAGTATAAATGCATCCATACAGAAAAATTCAATTTTCCATGTGTAATTTTTAAATGCAACTTTTATTTTCCATAATCCAATATGAACAAACAGTATATTTCAGTTTAATGTTAAGCCTTAATGGAAAGAGATTTAAAAATTGAAAGCCTAATCTAGAAACTTATGGTATAGACATTTCTGTGGGCCAAAGTCAACATGGACAAGGTTACCTGTATTAGACTATTGAGCTCCAAGTTAAATTGCCAAAGAAATTATGAAAAAGCAGAACTCAAGTGGAGCAAAGTTGCATGAAGATGACAGGCAGCAAGATGACACCCAGCAATAAAGCCTGCCTGTAGAGGGGATATCAGACTCTAAAAAGAAACCCCCTGATTTTGAAAAGAAACAGATCTTGGAGTTGCTCGTTGCTGGCAAATCTACATTTAACCTACACTAAGGTTTATGCCTTTATAATTTTTCCGAAGCTTGATTTGTGAGAAATCTAAATTAGTCATCCTAACACAGATCTTCAAGAAGATGGTGGAGGAACAGATGGAAATGCAAAGACAGCTCCTGTACCTTTAGTACTTCTATAGAAGAAAGGCATTTCAATAACTCTTTTTTAATGCTTTAATTGCATGTTGTATCTGCCCCAAATCCTACTCATCTATGAAAAGTCATAGGATCCCTGTCCTCCTTTGTATCAAGTTACGTAAGAACAAGATGAGTTTGCAGAATTTCAATCTCTGATGATGTTCAAGTCTCAGTAACACATCAGAAGTTGAAATGACTGAGTGAAGGAGGAAGCTTATAAAGCATCAATATGTTGAAAGTTCTGAAGCTTATTTAGAGGAGAAGGCATCAGTATGTCTCAGTTCAGCCCCTCTTTCCAGTGAACAATTTGCTGGGTTATTTTTTTGTACCTACAGTCTAGACACTTTTACTCACAAGTAAACCTTATTGATTTCAATGGGGCTTACCTGTAATGCCTATGCCCTGGTAATTCTCATACTGATTATCCCATATGATCTTTGTACATTACAGAAGTACCTTATAGCAGGGGTCCCCATAGTTCCTTAATTATCATATCTTTAGAATACATGTAATATATTTTTTTGCTCATTTTAAAGTTCTGAAGTTAACAACATAAACTTGAAGTTGAGTAATTAAGTAATCCTTATATAGACACTTATTAAAGTATTTATACATATTATCTTAAATCTACATCTATCATTTTGCCAATTAAAATTAGGACTTTAATTGCAATTAAGTAATTTAATTGCCAATTGAACAGCAAAATTGCTAAGTGACTAATTTTAATGCCTATTTTAATTACCAATCATGACTGGGGAGGGAGCTAATCAAGCAGGATCAGAGTAATGATGTGAAAAAAAAGAGGGAGAACAAACATCCATGGTTGCATGCTTCAAAAAGAAACCTACATTAAATAAACGCAAACAATTTTATAAATGTAGCAAAATTTGGTATCTAAATACTTGAACACAGTGCACAATTAAGAATGTCAACCATCTGTTCAAAGTATTAACTACAAAGGGCACTTTCACATTTTATATTTTTGTCTGGCAAAATTATAATTTTTTTGAAAGGACAAGCTAAGAATCCTATGTGGAAAAGAGATTTCCATAACCTGACAGGTTATGCATGGAATGCTGTTTTGGAATGGCTTACCTTTAGAAGTAAAAACTATATGCAAATATATTCTGTTCTGTTGGGGGGTGGGAGGGAATCCTGCAGTTCAACATTAACATCTTTAAAAAATGCAATCACTTATTAAAATACTTACTAGATCAAAATGAAAATCAGAAATGTGGCAATATAAATATATCAGGAAGCAAGCAGCTGTGGTTATAATGAACTCAGAGCCATGCTTATAGGTAAACCTTGGCATTTAGAATCTACAATATACAGAGTTTAAAGTGTTTCTGGTGGTGCCAGTTCCCTTCATGATGAAAGGCATATGCAGTTGTGTGATCAGCATTCCTGTCTGACAGTTGAGCAGATTAAAAAAAACAAAACAAAAGATGAATGATGAACTCTCCCGAGGTACTGGAAACTCAGTTTTAGAAAGTCCCTATCAAAATACATGACTACTCATTCTGGTGTTTCACTAATAGCTCCTGCTTCCATAGCTCATTAGGATGTTTCCAACCAAGAACAGTTTTCTCTGCCTTTAAATGGCTGATTTCTGCAGTCAAGCACTTAACAGATTCTAATCTTACTCTTATTTAAAGAAAAAACTTCTCATTAGTGAAGAGCCTTGCCCATGTCAGGATTGTACAATGAACAGCATATGACCATGAATGGTAAGCAGGGCTCTGGAAGACAAATGATATTGCACCACCTGTATGCATAACATATATTCCTAAGCAAGAAAGAATCACATAACAGCTCTTTAGAGGGGCTTCTTGGTTCTAATGCAATTACTGAGTTCTATCCAAAATGGTTTCTAAATTTACAAGACATTTAAACTCTTGTGCAAGTGATCTTATATATCCTGTCCATTCACTTTGCCAAACTATATCTTACATTGCAACCACATGTAATGTTGGTCTGATGACCCCCTTCTTCCTTACTAAAGAAGCACACACAGGATAGGAGGGGCCAAGTGCCTCCTTCCAGGCAGACTTTACAATACAGAAAGGATGATCTTAGACTCGGTTGCCTCTTAAAGTATAATTTGGCCTTTGAGCAGACAGAACAGTTCCTAAGGATATGGATCTCCGTGTGTGTGCGTGCTTTTAAAGCTCAATCTATATTGCTATTTTAAGCTCAGCCAGACATTACTATGGTTATTTTTATATCTGTGAGTGTGGAGAAATTCTTCCCAAAATTCACTGTATCAGTGCCATCAAGACTTTGAATGAACTTATGGCCATGTCCCATCCACAGTGTAGCTGCCATATACTTGAACAGTGTAAGGAATAAATCCCAGCTTCGCCAGTGTTCCTACTGAAGCCAGATAGCTGGTTCTCTTATTATTACTGAGATGAACAGGAAACTATGTTCCATTACCACTAGAATTCAGCATCTGATTTTTTCAACTATTTGGAATATTAATTGAATACCATGTGTTATATTGAGTATGCATATATTGTTTGGCAAAATATAATATCCTGTACAGGTGTACAAATGTTGACATTAATAAATTATCAGATTTATGCTTTCACAAGATGGCACAGCATATAGAAAACGACAACACTTACATGTCCCGAAGCAGGAAATGCGTATCTTTTCAAAATACAAGTGGAAATGAAACATGCTGGAGAAAAACTGCAAATACTCTCTGTCTTCTTCAAAAAATATTTTTCTCTTTCTGTTTTAGAAACAGAATATCGGATGTAGAAGTGATAGCATTAAAAAAATAGCATGCTTACAAACTCAGCACTTGACTATGCATGGCTATGAAAAACACTCCCCATGGAACTCTGAGCTCTGCAAAACCTTCCTTTTGCGACTGAAGAGTACTTTTCTTCTCACTGTATTTCAAGGCACAGCAACTGTGTCAGACAAGGACAAAGACAGAGATGTTAAAAGTTCTAGGGAATGTGCTCCAATGCCTATCAACAGAAAAGGTTTTGGATCAGGCTCCAAATATTTTACATATATTTGACAGTGAAAAGATCTGGAAAACCCACAATGCAGTCCTATTCAAAGTGATGCCAGTATAAACCCATTCACTTCAATGGACAGAAATCTGCATAGGATTGTACAGCAAAGGACCCAATGTGCCCTTTTCACTCTAGACAAATAGTTAATAATTCCTTGTATGTGTAAGATTAGGTAATCATTTTGCTAAATTTAAATGTATTTTTAAAAGAAAGAATTCAAAACATAGCACAACAGAACTATGTAACAACAATAATTAGTCTCCATTCCGTTCCCTAAATTTTGCTGCTGTTCTCTGCTTTCTCCTGCCCATTTCCAGAAAACACAGAAAACTGTAGAAAGAGAGATAATGAAGAATGGAATGTCAATACTTTAAATAAAACATTTGGAGATGAATTAAAATTTAATTATTCCTTGCACCGTCTGGTTAGATCATGGGGGAGTAGGTCACGTGTCACATTTAACACTTCCAAGGATCCCAGCTGATAAATAGATGTTTACAGTATATGTAGCCTTTCTACTTTCTGTTTTAGTTCATGTGCCTTACAAGACAAGCAGGAAGATCCACTGACAGTCTTATAAAGTCTCAGGTCAAGGAATATAAATTGTACCCAGCCATTCATCTTCTTGTTCAGAGTCATTAAATTTCCTCCCAGAATATATTTGATTGATATTCTTGGAGGTGAAAGGCTAAACGGGCCATATGGCAACATGTTGCATTCCATATGTTATCTGCCCATCCGTGCTTAAGCTGCCATTAGCAACATCTGCACCCAGTAGAAATCCAGCTGTGCAGAAAACTATTGTCAAGATTGCACTAAATAAAGAAATGGGGTGGGTGGAGAAAGGGGGGGAAAACAGTCGTCGTCGATTGAACCTTGTTCAAATCTAAACCTGTATGCGGCCTCTCAGGCAGATATTGAGAAGTATTTTTTTTAAGTAACAGCTACATGGTTTATTTAAATCAGGAGGTGGGGGGAAATATGCCTTTTTGAGAGCAAAGCATTTCTGAATGCACCCATCTGGAAAGCCTGCTGGACAGAGAGCAAACATGCAAAGCATGACACCATGAAAGTATCATTACTGCCATAAGAAAAGGCTGTGCTTCCCAAACGATCTTTCCTCGGTGGCACAAAAGCTCCTCCCCGCCCCACAAGACTTCCTCGAGCCACAGGGTTCATCGGGGTGGGGACAAAGGAGAGAAGCCCCACCTATCCCCTAAGAAGGGGGGGGAAGTTGAGTCTAAAAGGCAGCTTTGTGGACGGATTTCCCACCCCCAGGCACCATGCGCCCCCTCTCCCCTTACCTGGTGCCGGGCTCCCCCAGCCGGGGCGGGCTTTTCTGCCAACTGCACGGCTCTCGCTCCCCTCCCCCTCCCGGCCCAGTTCCCTGCAAGGGGCAAAGCGGGAGCTCCCGGAGCCGGATGCAGAAGCAGTGGGGCGCGGGTAGGCGGGCGAGGGTCTTCTCCTGCCTCCTCGCACACAGAGTGCCCATTGTAGACGCCGCAAGTTCGACTCCGGCAGCCAAGAGCGTCAGCTCCCCCGTCAGCCAAGCCGCTCTCCGTGACGGCAGCGCCGAGCTGTATAAATAGCCCGGCCCAGCCCCAGCAGCCGCCGCCGGAGGGGGGAATGAATTTCCATTGACGCTGCCGGGGAAAAGGAAACAATGGCTTTGGGGCAGGCGCCAGCGCGCTCTCGCCCTCCCCCTCGTATCGGGCAGGCGGCCGCGAGGCGCCTCCTGGCTCCGCGCCAGCCCCACCCCTGCAGGGCTTTCCCCGGCTCTGCGTTCCCGCCGAGGAGGAAACTCGCTCCCGCGCGCGCGACTGAAGCCTGGCAAGCGGCGGCCGGGTGGGATCGGCAGGTCTTCTCGCTCGCACCGTTCTTTTTGCACCTGCGAAGGCTGCCCCGGTGGAAATTTCCCAGAGAACACTTTCTCCACTCTCACCTCGCAGGGTTGTCGTACTTGTGCAGCTAAAGTGGAGAAAGGAGTAACCTGTAGGCTCCCTGTGAGAGTAGCAGGTGAGAAATGTGCCAAGCTGGATAGATGTGCTCGATAAAAAAGAGCACCTTTTTCTGTGTAGGGCTGGGGGCAGCCAAAACAGTAATGCACACACACACACTGGTGAGACATCTGGTTTAACCCTGCCCCACTTTCCCCTCTTTCCCTTTTTCTGGCAGCTCCCACAGTCTTTCCTTTTTTCTGGTTTCCTTCTCTCCTTCCACCCATCAGCCAACCTAACTTTATCTGCTCTGTGTTGTCTTTTCTTTCTTGTCTCCCCCTTGCAGCCTGTACACAGGAAAACTTGGCCCAGGTGTGCAGTGGCAGTTGCTGGGCCAAGGTACCCCCAGGACGTGGCGGGGGGTGGTGTTACTTTCCCCATATCCTGCTGCCCATATTATTCTTTCTCCCATCCTGGCAATACCCATATTTTCCCTTCTCTCTCTTTCCCATCCACCTACATTTAAAAAAAATCTGTTCCCCGTCTTTGGCTATGTTGATATATATTTATTTAATTTGACCTAAAGCAATTTACATAATTCTCCTCATAGGTTGTTGCTGGCCTTCGCCCTGCTGAATTCTCCCTCAAAAGGCCTGAACAGCCCTGGAAAAGGCCCTGCTACTTTTTACTGAGAAAAAAACTGTTTGAAGGCTAGCAGTACTGTTGTAGTTGTCTATTATTTGGGATTGGGGGGATTAACCCACGTGGTGTAGTTTCTTAACTTCAAATTTTTCTGCAAACTTAGGGCTTTTATCACATTTGCAGAAAGATATGGGTTTTGGCCACTGAGGACACACAGTGTTGGACCATCGGCCTGATCCATCATGGCTTCCCTTATGTTCATGGCTTCCCTTATGTTCCCTTATGTTCATGTTCCCTTCTGTTCATGGCTTCAGTCTCTGGATATACGTGTCCATCGATAAGGCTGTATTGAGCACTTGTGGGGGCACCTCATTTTCCCCCTTCCACTCTATTTCCCCTCTAGCAGCATCATATCCTCTCTGCTTTCCCAGTTGCTTTCTTGGCCCTGGCCCTGGCCTGGTGGAACATGCTCCAACTTGAGATCAGAGCTGTGCAGGACGTATTACTGTTTTGCAGGATCTCTAAGATGGAGCTGTTCCCCCAGGCCTTTGAGGCAGTGGGCGTTAAACTATCTCCCCCCTGCCTTTGGATACCTGCCCAGTGCCTTTCAGATACTGTTTATTACCTATGGGGCACTGTTTATATATCAGGGTACCTACCACCATCTGCTTAAAAACTGCTATAAAACCGGGCTACCTATTACTGCCTGTTTAAAATGCTACAGGAGACATTGGACTGTTAGTATTCTTGTGCTATCTTGCTTTGATTGTTTAAGCTGTTTAATTATTTTTATTTTCTCAATTTTATTGTTAATTTATATCTTGTGAGTTGCCTGAGCCCACTTGTGGGATAGGGCGGGATAGAAGTTTAATAAATAAATAAATAATAAACCTTCCCTGCCACCAATCCTCAATTGTACTTATTGTTCATTTGATTAATTTATATCTTGCCTTTTCCTCCAGTGGGTACCTGAAGCAACTTATATTGCTCTCCTCTCCTCCATTTTATCCTCACAACAGGCCTGTGAAGTAGGGTAGGCTGAGAGTGAGTGACTGGCCCAACGTCAACCATTCATAGAGTGGGGATTTGAACCTGGGACTGCTAGATTTGAATCTGTCTTAGCACCATGCCACACTGGCTTTCGTGAGGTGTCTGCTATCAAATAGTAGTAAGTCACCAGGTGCTCACCTTCGGGCCTGGCTGAGTTGTGCAAGTTGTGTGGTAGTGAATCATGTATTATTCCTGCCAGGCCAGGCTCTGATGACGCCTCTCTCCACCATGGGAGAAAAGAGAACAGGGGTGGACTGGGAGGCCCAGGTATCCCTGGAAAAGGTTCTGCCCCTTCCCCTTGCCTTTTACTGACAGAAACCTAGGTTTGAAGGCAGGCAGGACTGTTATGGTTGCCTAGCAACCCCTACAATGGTGATTTAGGGAATTTGTTTCAGTAAGATACAGGCACTATTTCTATTATTTTTTTTGGGGGGGTGAGATGTGAGAACTAAGTCTGAGGTGCCACTGACTGGACTCAAACTTGGTTCCTGCATCTGTTAATTCTTTTATTTGTATGCTAATTTGCTGCTATTCACAGATCTTACGAACTGTTTTAATCCAATTTTAGCTGTACTTATAGCTCAGTTACTTATGCACCTTGACTCTAACTAGCCCTTTCTGGCAACTAAAACCCCCAACTATATGTAAGGCTTGAGGAAGTCTGTTTCAATGTATCTGGAGAAGTGTGCATGCACATGAAAGCTTATACCCAGAATTGAACTTTGTTGGTCTTAAAGGTGCCAGCCACTGGACTCAAAATGTGTGTTTATTATTATTGTGTGTACAACCAGAATATGTACTGTATAATTTTGGGATCAACATTTTATTTTCAGTATTTATAATCTGCCTTTTTGGTTAAAAACCACCTGAGGTTAGCTGGATCCAGTATACAAAGAGGAGATTCCTGCATTCTTTTGTATTCTTCAGTATGTGGCTTCATTTGCTTTTTGCTGAACTGGTTTTAAAAGGTAGATTTTGTGTTGGAATTTGACTTTGTAAACATTTCCACTTCCAATTCTTTCTACTAATCAGGGTGCCAGATTCAAAAGGAAGTACTGCACTTTTGATTCCCACCAGCACAATGTGTCAAGTCCTTTTTTGGAACCTTGCTTGCTGGTAGCACCAACTCAGTTTGGTTGTGAGAGGCAGTGCTTGTAGTCATAAGGTATGGTTGACTGACTGTACTATTGTAAAATCTTATGGCTTGGCTCCTATAACTTTCTTCTGTGTATGCTTTTCTTCTTCTGCTGTGGAGATGGCCCTCTGCTGTGGAATAAGTTTTTTTGGCATTTTTGGGAAGGATTGAATTCAAAAGAATTAGCCCAGACAGAAAAGGAAGTTCTTTACATTTAAAAGGTCCAATGTTGCAAGCTAATGTTTTCAAACCCATCTTTTAACCCCCTCCCCCGTTGATATCATAACCTTACTGGTAGATTTCTTCAATAGATGGTATACAGTGTGAACAGCAAATAGCTGCTACAAATTTCCGCAAATGGTTAGCAAGCCAACGATAATATATTTGAAAAGGGACGTTTTCACATTGCCTATATATATGTTGCTCTTATCTTGATGCCCCAAGAGCTAGTCATGAAAAAGGCATTCTGGTAAACAAATTATAGCAAGTCTTGAGGCATAGTTCACTAGGCTAAAAGAAAAGAAAAGAAAAAACGCTAGTTGTTAGCTACCTGCAGTGGGTCACTTTCCTGCCAGTCTTTGATTGGCGTGTGGTAAACAAATTAAGGAATGGATCCAACAGTTTTTCTGCTGGTGAAAAAGGAAGGATGAGTCCCATTGGGGAATCATAGTGCTTGCATGTTTAAAAGCCATGTGGGATGGGGCCTATAACATGGAGGGGAATTGGTGAGACAGTGCAATGGCTGGCTGGATCCACCCCTAGGTGTTGGTGACTTTTACAAAGGTTTGCTATTTAGCAGACTGGGAATTCTGTCTCCTACACTCCAGGCAAACTGATGTCTGTCTTGACAATAACTTGCTTTAGTATCCTTGCGTAATATATATAGGCAGTTAAAATATTTTTAACATCCTGGAAATATGGTTAGTTCTACATTTTGATCATTTCCTTAAAACTTTTAACTCAGTTACCCAAGCCCCCTTTTTCTTTGGAATTAGATGCAAATTGATAATTTACTTGTCTTTAGATGGCAAGAGTAATACTAATTACAGGCTAGATGACAAAGTTGTATGGAGTGCCTCTTTTCCATATTTCCTTATGGTTGTTATGGGCTTTATGATATGGATGTCAAATCATTGCTTATTATTACCTATTTATTTAATGCTGTGCCCAGCAAAATTGCTTTCTGATTCTTAGCTCATAGTACATTGGCAGATGTCTGTTTGTAATGGATTCCAAATGAGAAACTATAGCCCTGTGCTAATGATAATTTAGGTAGAAATGAATGCATGGAAGGGCCGCAGGGCCCATTCCAGGAAGGAACTGAAGCACTCAAATGCAGCGCACGACACAGAACATCCCATAGGTAAGGCCCTATCCATGAAGAACTGGCCATCAAAGGAGAAACCCAGCAGCTCGAAATCATCTGGATGCACGGGGAGAAGGCGGAACGCAGACTTAATATCACACTTCCCCAATTCCGCCCCCCGACCACAGCGCCGTACCACCTGGACTGCTTGGTCGAATGAGGTGTATCTCACCGTGCACAGATAATCCGGAATGGCATCATTAACTGAATCACCCCGCGGATACGAAAGTTGATGAATTAAGCGAAATTCACCAGCTGCTTTCTTGGGCACGATCCCCAGAGGTGAAACTCTCAAATTAGGAAGCGGTGGGGAAGAAAATGGGCCTAAAACACGGCCCCCTCCAACTCCTTGTCTATCTTTTCTTCACCACAGACTCCATGCCCCTCACTGACTTGAGATTAGAGGCCATAAACGGGGCCCTAGTTCCTTGAAAAGGAATACGAAAACCGACAGTAAAACCCTCTAATAAATAAACTCTGTTGGCCTCCCGAGGGTACCTTCGCAGCCAGGCTTCAAATGCCTTCAGGTTTATTGGGCTGGGCCCCTTTACCAGCGGAATAAGCGGCCCCACCTCTCTGCCGCTGACTTCTAGAGGGCCTTCCTCAAGGACATGTGGAAAAGGAATGGGATCCCCCACATACCGGGCACTCGTGTCTGTATGGGCATGACTTCCTACTGCATACCCCCCGGGACCCAAACTCCCAACAGAGCAAGCGGGGTTGAACCACCTGCCCCGTGGAGCCACGGGAAGCATTAGCCCCTTGCAAACGCTGCACAGTGTGCCCACTGTGCGAGCGTTCCACTGAAGACAGCCCGGGCATAGACATAATTTGGAGCCATAGATGAGGATGCATCCTGTCCCATGGAAGCATGGGATTCATGGCTGCCCGCATCCTAAACTCCTCATCATACCGTAACCAAGCTGGACCAGGAAAGCCCGTATAGGCTTTGTAGATTATGTCCAAATACTGGAACAAAGCCGGGGCCCTCAGCGGCTGAGTCCGGGACAACAAGCCAGCATAAATTAAATATCCAGCCAGCCAGTTGGCCCAGGTCCGGTCCACTTTCTTCCTCTTTAGGATCTCTTTTTCCTTATCATCCATTTCCTCTTTTTCCTCCTTCTCCAAATCTCGGTAAAGAAGGCTAAAGAGGTCAATGTATTCACCCTTACAAATCTTATCCCGTGTTGCGGGTAAAAGGTGATCGCCCAAAGGCAAGGCAGTATCCCCAAAGGGCAAAGCTGATGCCGATGCGGCCTCATAAGGGTTCGCCCAAGGGGAGGTACAGCCCAAACTACCCCAAGGACCAGCCGGAATTGACCCCCAAGGAGAAGGCATGGCTGTAGCTGGAGGTCCCCATGCCCAGGGCTGACTTGCGTCCCCAGAGCCATGTGTAGTGTCCGCCTGGGTGGCAGGCGGAACCCCGGAGCTGGCTCCCTGCCCCCAAGGGCCCCAAGGCCACATCAGACCCAACTGTAATGCAGGATCCCACTTACCCCTGGGACCTGTCTGTTCTGCTTCCACCACTTCCACCGGCGCCGCTTCTGTATCACCAGCATCAGGCCCAGCCTCATTAGGCCTGCGTTCAAGCATAGAAAGACGTTTAAGGACCTCCTCCCTGAACCTCTTTCTCTTCGCCCGGCTCTCCTTTTTCGGTCAGGCCCCGCAACTGGCCGTTGAGGGGCAGGAACCGTCGCCGCCCTAGCTTGCTCTAGAGCAGCCAGCCTATCCAATATAGCTTGCTGTTCTGCCCTCCCATCCTCATCATCCGATGAAGAAGGGGCAGGGGGTGCTGGCATGGGACTCTTGGGCGCAGGCCCTTTCCCTTTTGGCCCCCCTTTTCCTTTTCGAGATACCATGATGCAAAGGCCAACACACAATCTCACACCCTTCAGTAAAGATGCAATGGGGAATAGGAACAGCCCTACCCCCACCGAGGAAGGGAACTGGGGCCCCTAGCTGCCTTACCAACTGCCCTGCAATGAATTAATCAGTAAATTACTATGGGAGTATGATGCAGAAACGATCTCGCCTCCGAGCTGCCGGCAGGACTCCTCCTCCGCTGACTACTCGAGCCTCCCCGATGAGCTTGGAGCTGCCTCGAGTATTCCCGGTTCCCGCGCCTCGCCTCTCCTTGCAAAGGCCGCGAACTCCCCAGCCTGCTCGAAGCACCGACCGAGCACGGAGAAAGCACTGAAAGCGTGGGGAGGGCGGAGCCAGCTGTTGAAATACCCGCCGGCTCCGCTCCCCCTATTGGAGGCAAGGCTGCACCGCAGCCCCCTCCCACTTCCTCCTTACGAGGCGGCAAAGGCGGTCCCCAGGAGGCACGCCGTTGGCTGTCTCCTGTGGGGCCGGAGTCTGTTTGTAATGGATTCCAAATGAGAAACTATAGCCCTGTGCTAATGATAATTTAGGTAGAAATGAATGCATGGAAGGCGAAGCCTGGGGACTGTTCTCCAAACCAGCTTCCTATCTCCATACATTGCGGGTGTCCATTTGCACCCTATATGCATATATCCAAATGCACATAATGCTTTCTACGTGCAATCTGTACCCTCAGATTTTACATGGTAGTACTTGTATCTGTACTTCTGAGAACACTTTCCTGGGAGCTAGTTCCACTTAATAAAATAGGATTTACTTGTGACTAGACCTGCTTAAGATTGCTCCCTGTGTGTAGGGAATCTGGGTGCATTGGGTCTATAGATGTAGGTTCCTACCTTGAATGTGTAGATTCCAGAACTGGAGTATCTGACCCATGCTGCCACCCACATATTAATTTGTACTCTGACTATATGAGCAGGAAGTTATCACCTCTGGGAAAGTCCTCCATTTCTTCAGAGCTTTCATTTGCATTTTTTTGCTCCTACACAATGGTTCCCCGGTGAGAAATATGAAAATCTAGCACTATTCTTTGTGGTTCATGAACCATTGGATGCATCTGTTCTATTTTTCCCCCAAGTCACATCTGATGTATAGTGACCCAGTGGGGTTTTCAGGGCAAGAGAGGTTTAGAGACAGTTTGCCATTGTCTGCAGGATTTTGAGAACCATAGATTCCATTTGAGACATGAGCTGTGCCTCGATTACTGTGGAAATCAGGTTCCAATTTTCAGCCGTATAACTGAGGAAGAATGCTTTGAAACGTCTGGCATACCTAGGAAGGACTTTTTTTTGGCTGCAGAAGTTTCCTTGTTCTGTGGGACATCCTTTGCCTTGTTTGTGGACTTTAAGGTCTTTTGGACGCTACTATACTGAAATGATATAGAGGAGTCTCTTATTGGATTCTTTCTTTATTATTGAATTCTCATACCCCTCCTGTTAAAATGTTGAGAATTGTACTTGTGTTTCTGAATTGGGTTTTGGAATTGTGGCCACCAATTAAACATTATTAATTGACTTATTGTTATTATGTTGCAATAGACTGATATCTGGTGGTAACTTCTGAAATTTGTGAATTATTTGATGGTCTACCCTTGCGTTTTTTATCTCTGTGCAGGATTTTCAAGTCAAGAGATATTCAAAGGTGGTTTGCCATTGCCTCTGCATCATGGCCCTGCACTTCCTTGATAATCTCGCATCCAAGCACTTATCAGGAAACCCCCACTCCAAATTTTAAAAGTGTCATTCTTTTTCTCTTCTCTCTGGAAGAGCAGGAGGCTAGGTCAATTACCAGCCATAGATATGCAAACGTCGTCATCATCATCATCCAGTTCAAAGCACGCGGTTCACATATGCTGCCACCCCATCTTCATAGTTTCTAATGACAAAGATAGAAAAAGGCACCGTTGATAGGTCAGCATAATGACCTCTGAAGTAGAGTTGCCAGCTCTGGGTGGGGAAATACCGGGAGATTTTGGGGGTGGAGCCTGAGGAGGGTTGGGTGGGAAGGAGAAAGACTATGGTGGGGTAGAATGCCATAGAAGCCACCTTCCAAAGCAGCCCTTTCTCCAGGTGAACTGATCTCTGTTGCCTGAAGACTAGTTGTAATCTTTGGAGATTTCCAGCTACCTCCTGGAGGCTGGCAACCCTACCCGTGAAGCCTAATACAATCCACTAGCTTACTGGGAGTCTGAAAAATCTTCTTTTATTCTGCTCAATGGTAACTGCAAGCAAAGGAGCTTCAGTCAGCTTGAGAAGCTGCCTCCAATTGTGTAGGCCTGGTGTTAGGTTCTAGTCTAGAGAGAGAGAGAGAGAGAGAAAGATACAGCAGGATGCTGCATATGTGTATATTTGTACATATTCAACAGGCGGCCAGCGTTATTAGGTTGGTGTTTTTTACAGCATTGCTAATCTGTTTGAGAAGAATGGGCATGAATGCAAGTGTACCCTGAGTCATTTTCTCTTTAATGTGTTATTTTATTTATAGTAAAAAGGTTTAGCATTTAGGACCTAGGGGGTGAAAAGTCTCACAGAACATAGGCAGTTAGTAAAGTTGCTCCTGTATTACCCATTGGAAGAGCCCCACGCCTTTTGTCAGTCTGGCCTGCTGCAGGAGAGAAAAGGCCCAGAGCTTGACGGAGGGAACTGCTAATTTCTTTGCAGGCCCAAGCCAGAGAAATAAAGCATCCAAAGGAGCAGCGACAGGAGCCATAGGAGAGAGTACAGGAAAGAAGAAGGCGTGTACTTCTTTAAGTGAGCATTTTGAGTCTGTTTTCTTTGTGTTACTGGGCACCGTCTTTTAGGATTTGGCTTTATTCAGAGAGCCCCAAACTCTTTGAAGATCCTGTCTCTGCAAATGCTGGTATGTTCATAGCCATTTTGGTTCAGTTTTACCTTTTGTTATAAAGTTGTTGGGTTTATGATAGATGTTACCTTTTATAATTATAATTATAATACCTTAGAAATTTTCTTTTTCAAGCAATTTCACAATTCCTTGCCAATCCACAAGGCTACTGTCATTTACTGGAATTTCCACTCACCCCCAGCTCCCCAACTGGAAAAGACAATTTAGGAGACACAAGCCACACCAGTCTTATTATGGAAATCTTCTGCAAGGCAGACAAATGTCCCTCTCCTTGATTCAGGCAGAACTTGGAAAGATTGGATGCACTAGCTTAAATCCTACCTAAAATTTCTGTGAATGGAAGGGTATCTTGTCCATGGAGCACAACTTTCCTGCCTCCCCACCCCCACTGCAGCCAAAAATGCCCCACAAACGCTGTTGGTGGCTGCAGGGCTGGTTCTAGGATAAATGGCACCTGGGGTGAAGAGTGCCTTCAGTGCTCCTCCCTTCCCTGGTCAGCTTTGCAGTACTGCCAAGTTGTGTGACTTGTGCAAGACTGCAAAACCTAGCTATCTAACTGGCCCTACAGCACCTCTCAGCCAGACCTCCCCAGAATGAGCTACTTGTCATGTACTGCCTTTCTTTCGTTGCTCTCGTCCTTCTTCACTTCTGGAATCCCAGTGAAGCCTTCCAGGCTGTAGCTTCTTCATTCTTTTTCCCTCTATCCAGGCCTTCTCTTCCATCACTTTTGTTTGACTAGCTCCACCCTTAGCAGTAGGGTTGCCCACCTTCTAGGATGGACCTGCAATCTCCAGGAAGCAGTATTTTGGAGAATTAAATGTTATACACCATGAATTTCCAACATCACCTTAATCTGGGGGGGGGGATGTAGGAATAGGTTCAGGTGGAATTGGCAACCCTACTTCCTAAGGGAAGAACACTTTTCCAGGCCAGGCTGAGGAAGTTATGCCTATTAAGTAATGGAGAACAGCTAGATTCAAGTCCAGCAGCACCTTACAGACCAACAAGGTTTTTGGGATATGAGGTTTTGAGAGTCAGAGCTCTCTTAATCAGATAACAGTGTTAGAAATGTAGGGGAATTGCAACAGATAAGTAGTGGCATCAAGGACATTCTTGAAGATCTCTCATTTTAAGAGCCGGATTTAGTGAATTTCATTTCACAAAATTTTGTTTCCTCATGCCTCAAACCGCTTGTCTTTTTGGATTTCATTTTAGATATCCAGTTCCAGTTATTCCCCTTTTATTCTGCTAAGTGACTATTCTACTTCTGGACTCTGTGAGTAATGTTTGATCTCTATATTTGGTTGTTTAAATACCCATGAAAATTTGCTGCTTTTCTTTTGAATTAAGAATATAACAGTTGCCCCAATACATACAGCTGAAGTAACCACATGCAGCTGGTGTTTTCTAAAGGGTCAGTTGGGGTGGGATAACCTCAGTCTCACTTACTTCCTCCGTCTTGGGGTGGTGCTTGTGGGAGTGGCGGACTTCCCTTCCAGTAGGCCCTTGGTGTGGGGGCCTGGCCCTACCATCCATCCCCCTGCTCCCCCCCCAGTCTTTTTAAAGGACTTTACTCTTAGCCCCTAGGGGGCTGGGGAAGATCCTACCACCTGGCCTTTCTGCAACTCCTTCAAAGGGATCCTGTTGGTTCTTGTCTTCAGGAGGAGGCTGGTATTTGGCTGGTCTGAGATCACAGCCCCACTGTGGACTTGGCTGCACTCTGTAGCCTCTGCTGCACTCCCCAGTGGCTTCTGGGCCATCCAGGCCTCCACTGGTGTTGCACTTGATGGGGCTATGACTGCTGCAGGCGGCTTCAACACTGCTTCCTCTGGTGGTAGGGATGCCATTTCCCAGTGGGGGGTGGGGGATCCCCTGATTTTTGGGCTTCTTTCCCATTGCTGGCCAGCTGGCTGGCTGGGAGAAATCCCCCCCAACGCAACATAATGATGTCACATGAAAGTGATGACATCACATCAGTGACATTCTGGTATTTTGGGCAAAATTCTATGGTAACCATAAAGTTTTGCCCAAATTACCAGAGCACTGCTCTGTGACGTTGCTGTCGTGATGATGTCACATCCGCATGATTACATCATGCACATGTTGCATGCTCCCCCCACTCCTGAAAAGTACCTCCCCCACTCCATTGGTTTGATCTGACCAAGCAACCCTATCTGGTGGTCTCATTCACTGCATGGCTGCCTTCTGGGGCTTGCCAGGCAGGCTCTGCCGACTCAGCTGGCTGCAGGCTGGCCTCTGCACAGGCAGACCATATTCTGGCAGTTCCTCCCTGCCAGTTCTCCAGAGAAGAAGAAGAGCTGGATTTATAACCCACCCTTCACTTGGAGTCTCAGAGCGGCTTGCAATCTCCTTCCCATCCTCTTTCTACAATAAACACCCTGTGAAGTAGGTGGGGCTGAGAGAGCTCTGAGAGAACTGCTCTTGAGAGAACAGGTCTGAGAGAATTGTGACTGACCCAATGTCACCCAGCTGGCTGCATGTGGAGGAGTGGGGAATCAAACCCAGTTCTCCCAGATTAGAGCCTGCGTTTTGAATCACTATACCAAAGAGGCTTTCTGGCATCTTTCTTCTCTGGGCTGGTAAATTTGGGGGCACCACCGACAATTCTGGACACTGTCTCATGAAGAAATGTGGAAAGGAAAAGCAGATTAAAGTGGGCAGCTGTATTGTTCTGAAGCAATAGAAACAAAGTTAGAGTCTGGTGGCACCTTTAAGACCAACAAGGTTTTATTCAAGGTGTGAGCTTTTGTGTGCACCCACACTTCGTCAGGCACAATGAAATTAAATTACAAATTATACTTGTATATATACAGGGTGGCTTGTTAAATTAGCATGCAAGATAGTGAAGATGTTTTTTAACAGATAAAAATAATGACAACCTTGGTTTCTGATTATCATCTGTTTGGGTTCAGCTGGGGGAAAAAACAACGTAGGTAATAAATATGGCAGAACTGGAGGTTGATGTACCCTTAATTGTGAGAATTCAGTCATTAGATCCCATCCATCTCCTTTCTAGCATGGAGGCAAGCTTTAAAGCATCTTGGCTGTGTCGAGTATTTTTCTTGTCACCAGAACAGAGAATTACATTTAAATCCACCATTCAAAATTATATTACATATTCAATTATATTCTTAATTTTTAAAAGTAGTCAATTGAGATTTTTTTTGAAGTGAACATTTTGCTTCACTCTACATGTTTTAGGCAAGTTTGAATGTGAGACTCATGACGAGGAGTGCAGTAGTCCAGAAGAAATCTTCAAATGGGAGTTCTACTGTCTTGTAGGCGCAGTTGGTTTTTCAGTTGGAGCAATCTGGGCAGCTTGCATCTCACAGGAAAATATGGGGATTTTTGTACAGCCTTGAAAAGGAGACAGCACACACTGTACGGATCTGTACGGAGCCTTCAGCAGTGTTCCCTCTAAGCTGAATTAGTGTGAGCTAGCTCACAATTTTTTAGCCTCTGGCTCACACATTTTTGTCTTAGCTCAAGAAGGATGGCTCCAGAGCAAACTAATTTATGCAGTAGCCAAATCGCTTGCTCACAACTTTAGGGCCAGTAGCTCACAAAGTAAAATTTTTTGATCACAAGACTCCACAGCTTAGAGGGAGCATTGGCCCTCAGCGATGGTGACAACTCCAACATCAATGGTGCAGATATTTGTTTGGGGCTGGGCCATCTCCAGCAGATTCTGCCTTCTGGAAAAGGATCACCAAGAGATGTTCACTGCTGGCTTGGTCACACTCTGCAGCCTCTCCTGGTTTTTGAGTGTAATTCAGATGTTTGGATTGTTTTTGTTAGTGGTATGGTGCTAGCCACATATTTTAATAGTTTGACATTTTAATGTTAATATTTTATATTTGTTATCTGTTTTTATGTTGTTTTTAACTTATTTATATGTTTTAATGTTGTAAGCTGCTGCAAGACCTTTTGGGTGAGTGGTAAATAAAAAAAATCAAACCAATAATAAGTTGCAGTATATTCATGATACCAAACCGAGTGATGCCTACCGAAATGCCTGAGTAGTGCTACAAATTCTCCTGACACTTCCAGTGACAATTGCCAGTGGTGAGTGTAGCTTCTCAAAAAGCAAAGCTCATCAAAATGTACTTATGGTCTACCATGGGAGAGTCATGTCACTTGCTATCCTATCCATCAAGAATGACAAAGTTCAAAACTTAGATCTCTCAGCCACTGTGCTAGAGTTTGCACAAGCCAAAGCCTGAAAAGCCCCATTCTGAGCAGTGGCGGTGGACTAGACAACACAGCAGAACTGTCACAATTTATTATATATGCCTACCATTTCTTAACAGTAAGTTTTAAAAGCAGTTTACATAACACAGAAATAGATGCATTTACTTTCAATATTTCTTTTTGTTTTGTACCATTTCCATTTTTTTAATTTGGCAAGTAGTCTTTTTTTTTAAGATTATCTATAATACAAATGTTGATGAAAATATAGTTAAAAGTTATCAAATGTTTAAGTTAATTGCTACTTGTCATTTAGACATGGTTAATTGACAGTCACTGTCTGAGCTGACAGTGAATAACCAAGCTCAGCCTGGCACCCCTTGCAGCTTGGCACCCCAGGTGGCTGCCCAGCTCACCCACCCCTGTGGCCAGTCCTGGCTGGCCGGAAACCCCCCAGAAACAGGTTGGGAGGTCTGCTGGTGTGGGTGGCCAAAAATTGCCTCCTTGCACGCACAGAAGCTTCGGGTTGGATCCAGCCTACTGTATCTGATTCCTGAAAAGTTCCATGCTGAGCTACTGCAAGTAATACAGTTTTGGTTTGACAGAAAATAATTGTCACCATTGGACCATTCTGTGGGCTGTGTACATTTTAAAACGTATACACAGTTAAGTGAGAATTTCATTGGACATCTGTTAGATTTCAGTTAAATGAGTTCTGGCTATTCAATATGAAAAACCAGATGAATGATGAGATGAAAATTGATTCCTATTTAATATTATTAGTGAAAACAAACATATTGCTCTTCAGACCAAAGAACTTTAATAAAAAAAATGAATGACACTAAATGAAAACTGCTTGTTATACTCATCAGATAATTCAATAGAAAGAGCCAGCAGAATTAGACTCTATTGATACAATAAGCAAATGTGAATGCATTAGTTTCCTTATCACAAAGTTCAATATTTCAAAATCATTAAAAAACAAAAATCACAACTATTTTCTTACAGTAGCCAATTATAATTAGATCACATTATTCAAAGACCATATTATTCCTAATTAGGCTTCTGTTAACATACTGGAAATTAAATTCAGATTGCCTTGCCTTTCAAATCACATAATTTCAAACAAAACATTGTACTAACCAAAACAAATATAATTCCTTTTTTGATAGCTGATCCAGTTCACAAAATTTTTGTCGTTGGTTTAAGTTTGGATAAAATCTGGTTTTTGCGTAATGAGAAGAGTCCTTTTGCTTACCCAGGGCCTGTGCCATTCCCTAATTACTTAATTTTTCAGAAGTGGCTTTTTTGTGGGGCCCAGGGGGGTTGAAGCATGGAAGGAGAAGGAAGAAAAGTAATGTTTTGTGAGCAGAGTTCTTCTCACAGTTGATTTGATCGACACCTTAGTTACTGGCTACTCTAGCAAAGCAAGCATATAATCTAGAATACACCCCAGAATCATCTGCCTATTACAGAGGGCTTGGGGGTCCAGTCTCAGTCAATATACCCAGGAAGCAAACCATGTTGAAGGCATCCTGTCAAGTTTCTGAACATATTCCAGAATGAGCACTTTGGTTTACACTTTGCTTTCCTTTCCTTTCCTTCAAAGCAGGAAAGGCAAGGAGAAAATTAATTGGAACAGATGAATGCTCTTCTTTCTTGTAGGCTTTTGTTTCTGGATGCCTTTCCATTTTCTGGGCCCATCTAGGAATGTGCATTCTGTTAATTAAATCCAACTCCTGGCCCAAAGGCACAATGTCTCTACCTGACTGGAAAGAGAAGGTAAGGAAGAATGGAATCAGCAGCACTAGATCTGCTTAGCACCTGCTGCCAAATAATTTTGCAGGGTGTGAGGCAAAGCACCCTTGTTTCCTCCTAAGGGTTCATGTGGATATTAGTGGACCTACTCCAGCTTGCAGGTGTCTATAACTGGGCCTCTCCGCCTACACTGTTCTTGTCTTTTTCAAGGCTGGAGTCAGGAATGTGATAATTAGTTTATCTTGGGAACCTTTGGCCCACTGGGTGGGAG
This sequence comes from Gekko gecko, assembly GCA_029375565.1. Classification (NCBI taxonomy): domain Eukaryota; kingdom Metazoa; phylum Chordata; class Lepidosauria; order Squamata; family Gekkonidae; genus Gekko; species Gekko gecko. Next base: position 44,113,324 of record JAPDNY010000003.1, on the reverse strand, counting down.
GGAGGAAGCAGGAGCAGTGTCTTAAATCTTCTAAAGGGTCCCAGCGAGTGTGCACCCTGATTGGATCTGGACCATCACCTGACACCAGATGGCTAGAGACTATAATTGAGCTATAGACCAGAGAGAAGCTATGCTAACTTTGTGGTCTTGCTGGACATAGGCCTGGATCATACCAAGTGCGCATTGCAATGAATAGCTTCTTAGAATACTCTTAAGCCTCTGCCTTGGACTCTGAGACTTTAAGATTGTGCCATCTAATGCTGGGTACCAATGTATTAGGTAGAAAAGTTAGCTTTCTTGTTTTTATGTTGCAAGGCTGTAGAGATTGTGTTGCCTAGTATTAGGTTTATTTTTTAAGTATTTAATAAACCTTATTGATTTTATTAAGATCTGGTTTATTGTGTACACATAGCCTTGAGGACCCACAGGGCCCAGGCTTGGGTCCTTGACACAGGGCATACTTTACACTCTGGTCTGAATAATTAAAAATTAATTGGTACTATTTTAAACCATGCCCTTCAATTTGCTAGTCCTTGACTATATCCTACGGTATACCTTGCTTTGCTACCTTCCCCTTGTACTCCCATGCTCTGCTTCTTCCCCTGACACCCTCCTGAATCCTTAAAATACTGACCTTAGTTGTGTCTCGATGAAAAGTATAGATGTAAGAATCTTTTACTGCTACTTTTCACAAGCCACAACTGCTGTCTAACTAAAGGAGAGCCTAATGGTGCTACTCTTTGGGGACACCTGTGAAATAAATCGCCATCCTGCCACAGATATAGATTTGCAACGGTATGTGTGCCTGCATTAAAAGCTAGTGTGCATGTGTTACTCATCAAAAAATTACTTGTTTCCTTCTCTCCATTAAAAAAGGTAAGTGTATCAGTGCTTAATAACTGGATAAGGGCTGAAAAATATCTAAACAATTTGTTCTCATTAATAAGTGTTCAGATTAAGTTTAATAGCTTTATGATGTTTGATTCAAAAGTTAAACTTGGACTTTATTAAAAACCAAATGAATTAATATGGCTAATTGGGCTGTTCAGCAAAACTGAAGTTGCACATTCAGTTAATCTGTAAAATAATGGAACTGATCAAATTAAAAGTATGATTAAATCATTCCATGCAGCAGTATTCACTGCCATGTGCTCATTCACCAATCTCAGGTTGCTGAATTAGCAAACTAGTAAAACATTTTGGAAAAAAAATAGATGGAAAAACTCAGTTTATAGAGGGAAATATTTAAATGTGATGCACATATTAACTATATATTTGCACATTTGATATGTATTTATTTTGTGCCTTACGCAGATTTTTCATTCAGACAATCTGCAGTATAATCTAAGACATCCTTTGTGTAGTCTGTGGCATTTTTGGAGACACTAATTTGGAGACTTCAATAAAATGAGCTACTGCTTTTAAAAAATGATACCTACAACATTGTAAATAATTGTATATTTCTCCAGAATTTGTGTAAAGTGTGCTGTGGAATATTTTAATTGGGTGTTCTCCAATCATATATGAAATGAGCTGTTTAATGATCTATCATAATTAGAATGCTGTGTTGATTTCCAAGTAAGCCTCTGTTTTGGCCTTCACATGTGGTATTATAAATTAAAGGCCTGTAAAAAAGCAGTATCATTTAACTGTCTGGAAACTCCTGTTTTATAATCTGTGTAAATCTGTGTAACTATCCTAGCTTCCATATATTTGACTTTTACAGCAACGTTTCTATCTGATAGCAAAACCTTCAGTGGTAAAATGTTCTGTTTCATTTTGTAGAAGAATAACCAGTGTTCTTTCCTTGAGTCCTGGGCATTGCTTACTCTGAAGAAATGGTTGGCAAATTCACATAGACTAAGCAATTAACAGAGCAAACCTAGGCAGAATTGCTCCTTTCTAACTCTGTACAGAATTGCATTGTAATAAGAGAGGGAAGATAATTCTTGATTATTATTCTACAAAATAAAAAAGAGCATTCTACTGATGATTCTTGCGCTGTGTGCTGGTGGACATCAGTGTGTCTTCAGCTATGCTAAAGTGTGTCCAGAAAAAAAAATATTTACCATTCTATATCCTTCAATGTGGAGAATCCTCACATGAAGCTGCCTTATGCTGAATCAGACCCTTGGTCCATCGAAGTCAGTATTGTCTACTCAGCCTGGCAGTGGCTCTTCAGGGTTTCAGGTGGAGGTCTTTCACATCACCTGCTGCCAGATCTTTTAACTGGAGATGCTGGTGATTGAACCTGAGGCCTCCTGCCACAGCCCTTCCCCTCCTGTCTTCTCCTGTCACTGTGCAGTTTTGACCACTTGTGCATATGCCAGTGCTGTACAAGAGCATGATATTATCTCAGTGGAGGAAAGTGCAGCAGGATTCCTCGATGGAGCCAGATTTTCAGTTTTTAGGTACTCCAGAGCCTCCTTGTGGTAGGATAACCTATGCCAGATGCTGAGTTTAATATTATAAAGGTTGCATAACCATCCCTGCCAGTGGGTGGTGCTGTAGCATGTGTTTGGCTTCTATTTCTTGTTCGGTGCTCTGAGGGAGGAGTTGACTACTGTAACTGTTTTAAGATCTATGCTGGAGGCTGTGCTGAAGACCACTTGGAAACCTTGTTAAAGTTAGTATCTTAAGAAGATACCAGGAAACAAAGAACAACTTTGTGTGGGAGGCAGGGCATCATGCAGCATCTGAGCCACTGAAGGATGATCTGCTCTATTATATGATCCTTAAATTCCCAGATCCATCCTGTTATTGATAAACAACCATAGGCTGTACTTATCAAGGAGGAGATAATCAGCTATGCCAGCCCTGGCCCATGATTCCTAACGAGAACCATTAGCTTCATACATGTTTATGCCACTAACATGGGTAGAGTCAACAGGAGGCATCTGGGAAGCATACCCAGGGCAAGGCCATGAGAATTAGAGTGAGTCTGGCAAGTAGATTGGCTACTAGATGCTGGGAGGGAGAAGCTTAGAGTTCATGATTTTCCGGAAGACTGCAAGCCATGTTATAGGAACATGTAGGCAACTGAATTCCAGAACAAGCCACCCCCCAATAGTGTTGAACTTGCCTGATATACCCATATGAAGCAAGGCTTGCTGTACATTTGAAAGTGATGGCTGTCCCCATCTTTTATTTAGCTCACTTGTTATTACAGGCAGATGCTCCATGTTGTACCTTGGACTGGCTGCTGCCACCTGATTTCTGGAAGCCGAGTAGGGCTCTGGGGGATTTAACCCCTACAGAGGGTCCACAATTCAGCTCCCAGCATCTCCTGTTAATTTGTTGTTATTGTTGTGCTGTGCATGCTGTATGGTTTGACACTGTTAGAATCCATCTTGAGCTTTAGAGAGGCAAAGTATGCATGTTTAAAAGAACTGGTATCAGGTAGGGCTGCTGTGGTGAGGGCTATGGGAATAAAGCTGGGCAAATAATGTGGTTTGTGTTCATATGTTCCTTTTAGCTGGGTCTGAGTAGTGTGAGGAGGAGGGCACTGAGGGGGGTACTGATCTGTGGGCCTAGGATGGCTCTTGATAATCCTGGAGTAATGAGAGGCTAGGAAAGGGAACAGTGAGGCAGGGATGCTGTGTGCTAGGGTTCAAATCTCATATCAGCCATGAGCCCATTAGGCTATTTGTTGTTATAGATACAGGAATAATAATAATAATAATAATAATAATAATAATAATAATAATAATAATAATAATAATAATACAGACTTGCTTTTCAGAATTATTGTGAAGATTACTGAGATAAGGTATGTGAAGTGCTCTGAACACTCAGGGCTGCTATAGAAATGCTAAGTGTCATTGTAACTGGAATTAGCCATTTGCACAAGTGGCCGCAAAATGAAAAAGGAGCTTGATTGCACGTCTAAGAACATATCTGTCTTTAAACAAAAATCTCGTTTTGTTGTATATTTAAGACTTTGCCTTCACAATAATTTATTTTAATTCTATGTAGAGCTGAAATAGAAATGGATCCTGTATCAGTGAGGAAGGACAGACAAATATAAAGAAATAATCTAGTATTGTTCGGTACATAGCACATATACTACACTCCAAGAGTTAAAAAAAAATCTGTATCTAATGTTCTCTCTAAAACCCAAGCCATGGGGGTAAAGAGTCATCTAATAAGAACAAATCTTATTCAGGCTGATTTTTGTCATATCTAAATCACATAGTGAACAGACATCCTCTTGTGAGATAAGGCATTAGAGTGTTAGATCATACTGCATTATAATGAAGGAGCAGGATGCTTCCCCCAGCTCAGTTTCTTCCTGAAGATGTATTAATTTCCTTTTACAACAAAAAGGGCTATGCTACTTGTTTAAATGAAGTCTGGACTGGCAGATTTTCCTTCATAAAGATAAAATGACTCCAAATGCATGATGGGAAGTTAACAGAAACTACCCTTCTAAAAGTACTGTAATATAAGTTGTCAGAAGAAAAATGTGATGAAAAACCAGAGTATAGTAGAGAAATAAAAGGGCTTCTAATGTATTTAACAAACAGGACTGTGGCCAGCCTTGTTCCCTAAGTAGACTGCTATATTTCCAGGAAGGTCTTCGAAGTGAAAAAATCAGTGATTTCCTTATAACCAACAAAAATTTCTGTAAACCTCTTCTGGTGATGGAAAGTGCCATCAAATTGCAGCCAGTTTATGATGACCCCATACAGTTTTCAAGGCAAGAAGACAAACAAATGGTTTGCATTGTCTGCCTCTCTGTAGTAACCCTGGACTTCTTTGGTAATCTTCCATCCAAGTACTGTTATTGTTGTTGTTGTTCAGTTACATAGATGAGTCTGACTCTTCACATCCCCATCAACCTCATCATGCCAGGCCCTCCTGTCTTCGTCGTCCTCTGGAGTTTGCTTAATTTCATGTTCATTGCATCAAAAAGAAGAAGAAGATATTGGATTTATACTCCACCCTTCACTCCGAGCCTCAGAGCGGCTTACTAACTCCTTTCCCTTCCCCTCCCAGGCACGTAGCTATCAAGGGGCCAATGGGATCTGGCCCCCCCATGGTTTTTGTGGGCCCCTCTCCCATCCTCAGCTCCCCCTGGCCTCCTCACCCCCTGATCGATCGTCTTGTTGGCACTCTGCTGGCTGACTCCGGAGAGGATCAGCAGGACTTGTTGAGGAAAACAGAAAGGGGAGCATTGGCTGACTTATTTGGAATAATGGGCGGGCTCTAAACAAAGAGCCCATCAAATACAAGTTTAAGCAGCCACCCTGCCACTTCCTCCAACTCCAGGCAAACTGCAGCAGCAGCAGAGCATGAGGATCTGCAGGGTCAGCTTGAGGTAGTTCTGCGCCCTAGGTGGATGCAGATGCCAACATCTCGGTGGGGCCTGGAGATGCTGCCATGCCGCCCCTGGCCAGCTCCAGTCCCTCGGCCGCTGTCTCTCCCTGCTTGGGGTTTGCTCGCTATGGAAACCAGGGTGAGCCAGCCTGGCGAGTCGCACATACATGCAGCCCTCCCCTGCCCCTTCTCCCCTCCTTGCTGCCTGGCTGCTTTCCCAAGGCAGCCCCGTGCCGTATCACGCCCAGCCTGGCTTCCCTCACTGCCGCCTCTTCCTCCGCGCCTCCTTTGTCTCCCGGCCGCCGCCACCACCGCTTCTTAGCCAGACCCCACCGGCACAGACGAGGGAAGGGTGCACTGTCGAGCTGCCACTCTCGGGATCCGCCTCCCCTGTGCTGCTCAGCAGGCTCCGACTTGTGTGCTTCCTCGCTGGATGCTGGGCCCTGGTGCCGTGCTCAGGCCAGGCAGGGGTGGGGAAGCAACGATGAGGAGCAACGATGAGGAGGCCAGTCTTGCTGCGGCTCCTCCCTGTGCCGCCTGTGCAGTGGTACGATCTGGGGCACTTGAAACTTGAAACACAAAATATTAGACTTGTTTCAGTGAGTGACCGCCCCCACCTCTTCCCCCCCCCAGGGCGCCTCCTGCGCCTTGGCCGGGCGCTCAGGACATGCTGCCCTGCCTCTGCCCCCCCTCTGGGCATGCTTGCGAGTTGCGCCGCCACCTCCTGTGCCCTGGCTGGGCGCTCTTGGTGGTGGCGGTGGGGAGGTAGCAGCGGCGGCGGGCACCCGGTTAGGGCAGTGGGGGGTGCCATTTGGCGCCCCTGAGGGCTGGTGTGTTCTAGGCAAGAGCCTAGCTCACCTAGTGGGTGAGCCGGCCCTGAGGATCTGAGCCTTCTGCTTGTTCTCCTGCATAGTCCTGGGCCATAGCTCCTCCTTCTCCTGGTCTCAAATACACTGCTCTAGGACTGAAATGACTCCGGGGCCTGTCATTCCAGTCCCAGGACACATCTTCTACCCTCCTGGGCTGTCATTCCACTGTCTGGTCCCAGAGCAGTGTATTTGGGACCAGAGACCTTAATGGAAAATCCATTCCACATTTTCTTTGCAACTCTTCTTGAGCTTTAATGTATTTCAATGGAGTCCATGGAAGTCAATTGGCATTCCTGGCTCCCATTATTTCCAATGGGCCTTCAGGTCTCTCCTTGAAACATTTTTGTGCAATAAACCTCTTGTATTTATTATTTAGTTGTTATTTAGAAGTATGAGCATAGCATGGCAGTACCACAGAGACATATAATGGCAGGCCCCCTGAGAAAAACATTGGCCCCCGAGCAAAAAGTTGTTAGCTACGGGGCTGTCCCCTCCCCAAATCAGACACCCTGTGAGATAGGTGGGGCTGAGAGATTGCTTTCAAGAACTGCTATTTCAAGGACAGCTCTTGGCAGAACTATGGCTTGCCCAAGGTCATCCAGCAGCTGGAAGTGGAGAAGTGGGAAATCAAACCTGGTTCTCCAAGATTAGAGTCCACACACTTAACCATTACACCAAAATGACTCAATAACACTATCTAACCATCTCTTGCCATCCCCTTCTTTTACCTTCAATCTTTCCCAGCATCAGGGTCTTCTCCAGTGAGTGCTCCTTTCTCATTTGGTGGCCAAAGTATTTGAGCTTCAGCTTCAGTATCTGGCCTTCCAGGGAACAGCCAGGATTGATTTCCTTTAGGATTGACTGATTTGACCTCCTTGCAATCCAAGGGACTCTCAAGAGTCTTCTCCAGCACCATAATTCAAAAGCATCTATTCTTTGGTGCTCGGCTTTCCTTATGGTCCAACTCTTGCAGTGATACATTACTACTGGGAATACCATTGCTTTGACCATATGGACTTTTGTTGGCAGGGTGATGTCTCTATTTTTTATTATGCTGTCTAGGTTTGCCATAGCTTTCCTCCCAAGGAGCAGGCATCTTTTAATTTCATGGCTGCAGTCACTGGCAGTGATCTTGGATCCCAGGAACATGAAGTCTGTCACTGCTTCCATGACTTCCCCTTCTGTTTGCCAAGGAGTGATGGGGCCGGATGCCATGATCTTAGGTTTTTTTTATGTTGAGTTTCGAACCAACTTTTGCGCTCTTCTCTTTTACCCTCAGCAAGAGGTTCTTTAAGTCCTCTTCACTTGCTGCCATTAGAGTGGTATCATCTATATATCTAGGGTTGCTGATGTTTTTCCTGGCAGTCTTAATTCTGGTTTGTGATTCATCCAGGCCGGCATTTCACATGATGTACTCTGCATATAAATTAAACATCCTTGTTGTACTCCTTTTCCTATGCTAAACCAATAGTTGTTCCATATCCAGTTCTGTCACTTTCTCAGGAGACATGTGAGGTGGTCTGGTACTCCCATCTCTTTAAGGACTTGCCATAGTTTGTTGTGATCCACACAAATGTTTCAGCATAGTGAATGAAGCAGAAGTAAATATTTTTCTGTTGCTCCTTTGCTTTCTCCATAATCCAGCGAATGTTGGCAATTTGATCTCTAGTTCCTCTACCTCTTCGAAACCCAGCTTGTACTTCTGGCATAATCTTTTAAGACTTTGAATAACTCAGCTGAGATACCATCACCTCTGCTAGCTTTGTTATCAGTAATGCTTTCTAAGGCCCATTTGACGTTGCATGCCAGGATGTCTGGCTCGAGGTCAGTGATCACACTGTCATGGTTGTCAAGGACATTGAGGTCCTTCTTGTATAGTTCTTCCATGTATTCTTGCTGCCTCTTCTTAATCTCTCCTGCTTCTGTTAGATCCCTACCATGTTTGTCCTTTATCATGGCCAGCTTTGCATGGAACGTTCCCTTGATTTCTCCAATTTTCTTGAAGAGATCTCTAGTCCTTCCCATTCTATTGTTTTCCTCTATTACTTTGCATTGTTCATTCAGGAAAGCCTCCTTATCTCTCCTTGCTGTTCTCTGGAAATCTGCATTCAGTTGGGTAGATCTTTCCTTTTCACCTTTGCCTTTCGCTTTCCTTCTTTCCTCTGCTATTTATAAAGCCTCATCAGACAGCCACTTTGTTTCTTGCATTTCTGTTTCTTT